>PISW01007910.1:6199-81774 GCA_004023785.1 Mungos mungo | reverse complement strand
CTGTGACTTCCTCCTGGAAGTTCTTCAGGGGAGAGTTTCTTCGTTTTGTCATTTTTGCCAGTTTTCTGTCTCTTGTCACCTTTAGAAAGCTCACTGTGCACTGTGCACCTATTAATATTTCTCTGTTAAAGGAGGCTTATTGACTGTCCAGGGCCTGTCGTTTCAGGAAATATTCTCTTAATGGTGTCTCTCGGTTTCTCTTGTTGTGCCTGTGAGTATTTTAATTCCCTACTCTGCAATATCTGGGACTTGCCTTCTTGCACACTTTGGCTTGTTTCTTGGTGTAGTCCTAAGGAGGAAAACAGACAGACAGACACAGAGGGGACAGAAGCACACATACACACAGACAAATCAAACAATGAAACACATTAAAGGGGGGAAAGAAAAGAAAGAAAATGGGAAGGAAAAAGATGAAGAGAGGAGAAGAAGAGAAAATAAAAAGAAAAGAGAAAGAAGAAAAAAATTAAAAAAAATAGAAAAGGGGGTCGGAGATAACAAAGGACAGCAGATAGTTTAAAAGTGTATGACCAGTTGAGGGGAGAGGGAAGGATGAGATATTGGAGTATACATCTGGGTTGCAAGAAGGTGAAAAAGTAAGGGAGAAAGGAGAAAGGAAAATAAGGAGTAAAAATTTAAAAGAGTTAAGTAAAGAATAAGGATAAAAAGGCAATAATGACAAAGAAATAAGTACGAAAAAGGTGAGGAAATAAAAAAAATTTTATATATATAAAATAAAAAAAAAGAAAAGAAAAGAAGAAGCAGCAGCTCCCCCTCGTGGATAGGCTTGGTTTGACGTGGTATGTCTTGGAGGCTGCTCTCAGAGGCTCCGCCTTGGTGTCTATGGAGATTAGAATGGCGGCACCCTGAGCTCAGCTAAACTAAGCACGGCAGGCCACTCTAATGAGTCCGATCTCCTTGGGCCGCAGTTGAGCCGAATTGTATTTTCCAGGCCAGCCTCGGTTCAAAATTCCAGTCCATGCACGTTTGTGCTATCACTGATGAAATGTATTTGTTTTGGTGGCTTGCTTCTTAGGGGGAGGGATCAGTTTGTCTTGGCTCAGGCAGAGATTTCAGCTGCCCCTGCCTGAGGCGAAATGAGCAGCAGGAGTAGAAGTGCGCACCTTCACAGACTCAATTGCGTAGTCCCCACCCCCAGCCAGTATCGCGATTGCAATGGGGGAAAGAAAGAAAAAAAAATCGAGTCTCTCTTTGATAGCTGTTGCTCCAGGCACTGTGCGCTGCTGGAAATGAGCTGGGAGCTCCAGCAGCCTAGGTGCGCGCCCAGGCCTCCACCCGCCGCCGACTCCCCTTCGGGGGTCGCGCAGGTGTTGACCCTACCTTTTCCTGTGGGCACCCGGGATTCAGGGTACGCGCAGCCAGTGCAGGGAGCAAGATGCGCCGTGGAAATGCGGTGCGTGGTCCCGTTCCCAAAACCAATTTCGCAGTGCGCGCCTCTGCGAAGCTGGGAAGCGCAGGCCCCTGGCGCCTGCGCACCCCTGATGCAGCTGCTGCCGCTGCTGGTTCCCCGCTGAGATGGCTTAGGGCTGGAAGCCGTTCCTTCCCTTGCCCTACCCTGGTTCGGGATTCCAGCTAGCCAGCAGTTATCTATGGAGTGGGTTTCCCTCTCCAAGTGCGGCCAAGCTTCTTTGCCTCTTCCCCAGAGACAGTTCTATGGGTATGTTCAAACTCTCTGTCTCTTCCCTTTGTCTCTCCTGCTCCCCGCGCTTGCCCCGCATTGAGCTGGGGCTCCTGCCTCCCCTGCACGTCCCGGGCTGGCCCGTTTTCAGATCTCCCCAGTTCCCATTCATTCACTCAGGTATCCGTGGGGTTCCCTTCTTTCTGGAGTTCGTATTCTCTCCTTCCGCTCTTGCAGATGAGACTAATGTCCCTCTCAGTTCGATAGATGGGATGGACGGAATCTACAGAGCTCCCTTCCTCTCTGCCATCTTGGCTCCCAGTTTATTTTTTAATAGTTTATTGTCAAATTGGTTTCCAAACAACACCCAGTGCTCTTCCCCACAAGTGCCCTCCTCCATCACCACCACCTCTTTCCCCCCTCCCCCTTCCTCTTCAACCCTCAGTTCATTTTCAGTATTCAATAGTCTCTCAGGTTTTGCGTCCCTCTCTCTCCCCAACCCTCTTTCCCTCTTCCAATCCCCATGGTCCTCCATTAGGTTTCTCCTGTTCTCCAGTTAGAACTATGAGTGCAAACATATGGTGTCTGTCCTTCTCCGCCTGACATATTTCGCTTAGCATTACACACTAGAGGTCCATCCACTTTACTACAAATGGCCAGATTTTATTCTTTCTCATTGCCATGTAATACTCCATTGTATATATATATACCACATCTTCTTGATCCACTCATCAGGTGATGGACATTTAGGCTCTTTCCATGTTTTGGCTATTGTTGACAGTGCTGCTATGAACATTGGGGTACATGTGCCCCCTGCATCAGCACTTCTGTATCCCTTGGGTAAATCCCTAACAGTGTTATTGCTGGGTCATAAGGGAGTCGTATGGATATTTTTTTGAGGAACCTCCACACTGTTCTCCAGAGGGCTGCACCAGTTTACATTCCACCAACAGTGTAGGAGGGTGCCCGTGTCTCCACACCCTCGCCAGCATCTATAATCTCTTGATTTGTTCATTTTAGCCACTCTGACTGGTGTGAGGTGGTATCTCAGTGTGGCTTTGATGTGTGTTTCCCTGATGATGAGTGATGTTGAGCATCGTTTCATGTGCCTGCAGGCCATCTGGATGTCCTCTTTGGAGAAGTGTCTGTTTATGTCTTCTGCCCATGTCTTCACTGGGGTTTTTGTTTTGTGGGTGTGAAGTTTGGTGAGTTCCTTGTACATTTTGGATAATAGCCCTTTATCTGATATGTCATTTGCAACTATCTTTTCCCATTCTGTCAGTTGCCTATTAGTTTTCTTGATTGTTTCCTTTGCAGTGCAGAAGCACCTGATGAGGTCCCAATAGTTCATTTTTGCTTTCATATTCCTTGCCATTGAGGATGTGTCGAGTAGGAAATTGCTGCAGTGGAGGTCAAGGAGGTTGTTTCCTACTTTCTCCTCGAGGTTTTTGATGGTTTCCTGTCTCACATTAAGGTCCTTCAGCCATTTTGAGCTTATTCTTGTGTATGGTGTAGGAAAGTGGTCTAGTTTCATTCTTCTGCCTGTTGCTGTCCAGTTCTCCCAGCACCACCTGCTAAAGAGGCAGTCTTTTTTCCATTGCATACTCTTTCCTGCTTTGTCAAAAATTAATCGGCCATACATTTGTGGGCCCAGTTCTGGGTTCTCTATTCTATTCCATTGGTCTATGTGTCTGTTTTTGTGCCAATACCATACTGTCTTGATGATGACAGCTTTTAGAAGAGGCTAACGTCTGGGATTGTGATGCCTCCCGTTTTGGTTTTCTTCTTCAATATTACTTTGGCTAATCGGGGTCTTTTGTGGTTCCATACAAATTTGAGGATAGTTTGTTCTAGCTTTGAGAAGAATGTTGGTGCAATTTTGATGGGGATTGCATTGAATGTGTAGATTGCTTTGGGTAGTAATAACATTTTCACAATGTTTATTCTTCCGATCCATGAACAGGAAATGTTTTTCCATTTCTTGGTGTCTTCTTCGATGTCTTTCATAAGTTTCCTATAGTTTTCATCATATAGGTCTTTTATATCCTTGGTTAGGTTTACTCCTAGGTATTTGATAGTTTTTCGTGCAATCGTGAATGGGATCTGTTTCTTGATTTCTCTTTCCACTGCTTCATTATTGGTGTATAGGAATGCAACTGATTTCTGTACATTGATTTTGTATCCTGCAACTTTACTGAATTCATGGATCAGTTCTAGAAGGCTTCTGGTGGAGTCAATTGGGTTTTCCATGTAGAGTATCATGTCATCAGCAAAAAGTGAAAGTTTGACATCTTCTTTGCCAATTCTGATGCCTTTTATTTCCTTTTGTTGTCTGATTGCTGATGCTAAGACTTCCAGCACAATGTTAAACAACAGTGGTGAGAGTGGACACCCCAGTCGTGTTCCTGATCTCAGGGGGAAAGCTCTCAGTGTTTCCCCATTGAGGATGATATTAGCTGTGGGCTTTTCATAAACTTCTTTTATAAAGTTTAGGTAAGTTCCTTCTATTCTGACTTTCTCTAGGGTTTTTATTAAGAAAGGGTGCTGTATTTTGTCAAATGCTTTTTCTGCATCTATTGACAGGATCATATGGTTTTTATCCTTTCTTTTGTTAATGTGATGTATCACATTGATGGATTTGTGAATATTGAACCAGCCCTGTATCCCAGGAATGAATATCACTTGATCATGATGGATAATTTTTTTATATTCTGTTGAATCGATTTGCCAGTATCTTGTTGAGTATTTTTGCATCTGTATTCATTAAGGATATTGGTTTGTAGTTCTCTTTTTTTGCTGGGTCTCTGTCTGGTTTGGGTATCAAGGTGATGCTGGCTTCGTGAATGAGTTTGGAAGTTTTCCTTCTATTTCTATTTTTTGGAATAGTTTGAGAAGAATGGGTATGAGCTCTGCTTTAAATGTCTGGTAGAATTTCCTTGGGAAGCCATCTGGCCTGGGCTCTTATTTGTTGGGAGATTTTTGATAACGGATTCGATTTCTTCACTGGTTATCGGTCTATTCGTGCTTTCTATATCTTCCCATTTGAGTTTTGGCAGTGCATATGCATTTAGGAATTTGTCCATTTCTTCTAGGTTGTCCAGTTTGTTGGCATATAATTTTCATAGTAATCTCTGATGATTGCTTGTATTTCTAACGGATTGGTTGTAATAGATCCTTTTTCATGTATGATTTTGTCTATCTGGGTGCTCTCTCTTTTCTTTCTGAGGAGCCTGGCTAGAGGTTTATCAATTTTGTTTATTTTTTCAAAGAACCAACTTTTGATTTCATTGATCTACTCAACTATGTTTTTGGATTCTATGTTGTTTATTTCTGCCCTGATCTTTATAATTTCTTTTCTTCTGCTGGGTTTGGGGTGCTCTTGCTGCTCCCCTTCTAGTTCCAGTAGGTTCTCTGTTAGACTTTGATTTTGAGCATTTTCTAGTTTGTTGAAATAGACCTGGATTGCAATATACTTTCCTCTTAGGACTGCCTTTGCTGCATCCCAGAGATGTTGGATTGTTGTATTTTCGTTTTCATTGGTTTCTAGATTTTTAAAAATTTCTCCTCTATTTGCCTGATTAGCCCAATCATTCTTTAAAAGGGTGGTTTTTAACCTCCACATTTTTGGAAGGTTTCCAGACTTTTTCCTGTGGTTAATTTCAGTTTGGTAGCATTGTGATCTGAAAGTGTGCATGGTATGATCTCTATTCGTTTATACTTATGGAGGGCTGCTTTATGTCACAGTATGTGATCTATCTTGGAGAATGTGCCATGTGCACTCGAAAAGAAGGTGAATTTTCAAACTTCAGGATGCATAGTCCTAAATATATCTATCAGTTCCATCTGTTCCAATGTGTCATTCAGGTCCATTGTTTCCTTAGTGATTTTCTGTCTGGTTGATCTATCCATTGCTGTCAGTGGAGTATTAAAGTCCTCTGCAATTAGCACATTCTTATCAATAAGATTTTTTCTGTCTGTGATTAATTGTTTTATGTATATGGGCACTCCCGAATGTGGCGCATAGATCTTTATAATTGTTAGGTCTTCCTGATGGAGAGACTGTGTAAATATTATATAATTTCCTTCTTCATCTCTTGTTACTGCCTTTACTTTAAAGTCCAATTTGTCTGATATTAGTATGGCTACACCAGCTTTCTTTTGGCTTCCAGTCGCATGATAGATATTTCTCCATCCCTTTACTTTCAACTTGAAGGTATCTTCAGGTCAAAAATGAGTCTCTTGTAGACAGCAAATAGATGTATTTTGGTTTTTGATTCATTCTGCTACCCTGTGTCGTTTGGTTGGAGCATTCAGTCCATTTACATCCAGTGTTATTATCGAAAAATGTGGGTTTAGAGTCATTGTGTTCTCCCTAGAATTCATGTTTATAGTGGTGTCTCTGGCATCTTGTATTCTTTACCATATTTCCCTCAGAGATACCCTCTTAGGATTTCTTGTAGGGTTGGTTTGGTGGTCATGAATTCTCTCAATTTTTGTTTATTTGGGAAAACCTTTATCTCTCCTTCTATTTTGAATGACAGGCTTGCTGGATAAAGGATTCTTGGCTGCATGTTTTTTCATGTTTATCACATTGAAGATTTCCTGCCACTCTTTTCTGGTCTGCCAAGTTTCAGTAGACAGGTCTGTACCCATTCTGATAGGTTTCCCTTTGGACGTGAGGGCCCTTTTCTCCCTAGCTGCTTTCAGAATTCTTCTCTTTCTTTATATTTTGCCAGTTTCACTATGATATGTCATGCCGAAGTTCCACTCAAATTATGTCTTAAGGGGGTTCTTTGTGCCTCCTGAATTTGAATGACTATTTCTTTCCCTGGATTTGGGAAATTCTCAGTTATAATTTGGTCTAGTATCCCTTCAGGACCTTTATCTCTTTCTGCCTCTTCCGGATTTCCTATGAGACGGATGTTGTTCCATTTGATTGTATCACTCAGATCTCAAATTCTCCTTTCCTGCTCCTGGATCAATTTCTCTCTCTTTTTTTTCAGCTTCCTCTTTTGCTATAACTGTATTTTCTAATTCACCCATTCTTCTCTCTGCCTCTTCAATTCTTGAGGTGGCTACCTCCATTTTATTATTCACCTCATTTATAGCCTTTTAAAACTCATCACACCTATTTTCAAAGTTCCTAGTCATTGTCTCAATTGCTTCTTTGATGCTTTTTTCAACCCCAGCGAATAATTTTATGACAGTTTTTAAAAATTCTTGTTCAGTGATGTTGTGTAGGTCTGTGCTGAGCAGTTCTGAGTCTGTGACTTCTTCCTGGAGGTTCTTCACGGGGAGTTCCTTCGTTTTGTCATTTTCGCTAGTTTTCTGTCCCTTGTAAGATTTAAAAAGCTCGTTGTGCACTGTGCACTAGTTAATATTGCTCTGTTAACGGAGACTTATTGACTGTCCTGGGCTTGTCGTTTCAGGAAATATTCTTTTAATGGTGTCTCTCAGTTTCTCTTGTTGTGCCTTTTAATATTTTATTTCCCTACTCAGCGATATTTGGGACTCGCCATCATGTGCTCTTTGGCTTGTTTCTTGGGGTAGCTCTAAGAAGGAAAACAGAGAGACAATCACAGAGGGAACAGAAGCACACAAATGCATAGACAAATCAAACAAACAAACAAATTAAAAGGGGGAAACGAAGGAAAGAAAATGGAGAGAAAAGAGAAGAAAAGAAGAGAAAAAAATAAAGGGGGTCAGAGACAACAAAGGACAATGGACGGTCTAAAAGTGTATGACCATTTGAGGGGAGAGATAAGGATGAGATACAGGAGAATATATCTGGATTGCAAGAAAGAAAAAAAAGTGGGAGAAAGGAGAAAGGAGAAAGGAAAATAAGGAGTAAAAATTAAAAAAAAATTTAAGTAAGAAAGGTAATAATAATAAAAAATAAGTACCAAAAAAAAAAAAAAGGCAGCAGCTCCCAACGTGGATAGGTGTGGTTTGGTATAGTATATCTCGGGGGCTGCTCTCAGAGGCCCCACCCTGGTGGTTGCAGAGAGTAGAATGGCGTCCCAAGATCCACTGGAACTAAGTGCTGCAGGCCACTCTAATGAGTCCGATCTCCTTGTGCCACAGCTGAGCCAAGTTGTATTTTCCAGGCCCACCTGGTTTCAAAATCCTAGTCCGTTCACTTTTATGCTACCACAGATGAGATGTACTTGCTTTGGTGGCTGGCTTCTTAGCCAGGATCTCCTAGGGGCAGTGAGCAGTTTCTCTAGGCGCTGGCAGGGATTCGTGCTGCCGCTGCTGGAGGCGAGGTGCATGCCCTCACAGAACTCCCCTCACCCCTCACCCCCCACCCCCCCACCCCCCGCCAAACTCCCGGCCCCCAGCCAGGATAGCAATTGCGTAGGGGGACGGATCAGTTTTTCTTGGCGCCTGCCAGGATTTGTGCTGCTGCTGCCTGAGGTGAGTTGTGCTGCCTAGGGAAGGTGCACAGCAGGAGGCTAAGTGCACACCCTCACAGACACCACCACCAACTCCCAGCCCCCAGGGGTCGGGGGAAGCGTGTTCGGGTTGGGGGAGGGATCAGTTTCTCTTGGCGCCAGCTGGGATTCGCGCTGCAGCTGCCTGAGGTACTGGGCACTGCTGGAAATGCGCTGTGGGCTCCTTCAGCTGAAGTGCGTGCCCCTGCCTCCACTGCCGCCAACTCCCTGTTGGGATCACATGGGAGTGGGGGCTATTTTTTCCCTGTTGGCACCTGGGATTTGGGATTTGCGATTTGCGCGGCCAATGCTAGAGGCGAGATGCGCTGTGGAAATGAGTTGTGTGCTCCCGCTTCCTTAACTGAGGCCGAAGTGTGCGCCCCATGCCACCAAATCCTTGCCAGGATGGTGCAGGGGTGGAAGCTGTTTTTCCCTTGTGCCACCCGGGGACAGGATTTGGGCTACCCAGCAGTTATATATGGAGTGAGAGTTTTTCTCTCCAAGCAGGGTTAAACATTCTTTATCTCTTCTCTGGGGACAGTACTATGAGAGTGTTCAGTTTCTCTTTCTCGTCCCTTTGTCTCCCCGTGTTGGGCTGGGGCTCCCACCTCCCCTGCCCATCTTGGGCTGGCCTGTTTTCCAATCTCCCCAGTTGGCACTCACTCACTCAGGCATCTTTGAGGTTGTCTTTTTTCTGTAGTCTGTATTTTCTCCTTCTACTCTTGCAGATGAGAGTAATGTCCTTCTCAGTTCGGTAGATGGGGCAGAGGTAGTTTACAGAGCTCCCTTCCTCTCTGCCATCTTGACTCCTCCCCCATAATCAGTTTATACTTGTTTACTTACACTTTAAAAAGGAAAGAGACGGTAGGAAAGTGTGCTCTGCTCCATTTCTAGACTGTGCTCTGGGGGTGGGATGGAGGGCAAGCAGGATCTTTCTCTTTCTTTGGGGGGGTGCTTCTTTATTCATTTATTACTGTATTGTCCATTTTTATGGTTCTAGATGATGGTTTTTGTATGTTACATGGAATTGGAAGGTGTTCTCGGAGGAGTACTTGTGCACACAATCTGGCCCACCTACCTCAGAGATGGAAATTCAAAGGCAAAATAGTTCAGTGAAAAGATAACTGGTCTTAAAGTAGAAGAGCAGAACCTGAGTCTTAATTATAGTCTGAGGTTGATGTGTAACGTGTTAGGGCTTTTATACTAGTTCATCTTTTGGAAACATCACTCCAGCACATATGAGAGAATCCAGTAAATAATCACAAGTATCCAAAAATAAAGATGTCACATGGCAATCCTCATCCCTCTGTCACCCATGTCTCTCCCCAAAATCCAGCAGAGTGAGCCATTTCTCCTTTCTCCTACACAAAACTACATCTGTGCAAATTTGTCTACTGTTATATTCATAAAGAAGCTCAGGCCAGAGACTGGGAGAAGATATTTGCAAATCACATGTCTGATAAAGGACTTGTTTTAGAATATCCATAAAACCCTTAAAAAGCGACAATAAGAAAACAACTCATTAAAAAACTGAGCAAGAACCTGAGCAGACAGCTCACCAAGAAGACTCGCTCATGGCGAACAAACACACAGGAAGGTCTCAGCAGCAGGTGTCATTAGGGAAATGCACAGGGAACAACAGCAATCTCCCGTCACTCTCCTGTCAGATGATGGGAATCCAAACCCTGAGAATATCAAGTGCTGACTGGGACCAGAAGCACCAGAAAGCCTCAGTCACTAAGGGCAGGAATACAAAACAGCACTGTCACTGTGGGCGTCAGTCAGCAGTTTCTTATAAAGCCAGACACAGACTGAGCACACAGCTGCTGACCCCTCTGAGGTGTTTACCCCACTCACTAGAGATCTCCCGTTCGCACAACAACCTGCAGGTGCATTTTCATAGTGGGACAGCCCTTACCTGTGGGCTGCGCGTGGTGACTTCATTCCAAAGACTTTCTTATGGAAAGGGATAAAGCATAAAAAGGAACGTCGCAGGGTGAATCTAGGCAAGACAATTCTATCCAGGAGGTGAAGGTTAACTTTGACTCTGTGCACTTGTAATGTTGTGTTGAGAATGGCCCGTCCAGCTGTGATTTTCCCAAACCCTAAAGCCTCAGTCAGCCTAATTCACAATGAGGGATAGTCTACAATATACCTGAAAGTTCTCCTCAAACGTAAAAAAAAAAAAAAAAAAAAAAAAAAAAAAAAAAAAAAAAAAAAAAAAAAAAAAAAAAAAAAAAAAAAAAAAAAAAAAAAAAAAAAAAAAAAAAAACCCAGAAAGATGAGAGAAAGAGAGAGAGAGAACAGAAGAAAAAGAAAGAAAGAGGAAATCTGAGAAATGGTCACAGCCAGAGGAGCCTGAAGGAAACATGATGGGGACTCAATGTAGTATCTTGGATGGGATCTTGGAAGAGAAAACAAAACCAATAGAAGCAAATCCCGCGTGGCGTATGTATGAGCACTGCATCATTATCTGTGGTAAGTGCATGAGGGTGAGGGTGGTGTCAACAACAGGGACAACGAGTGTGGGGCACACAGGGACTCTGCCCTAACCTTGTAATTCTCTGTAAATCTCAAACTATTCTAAAATAAAAGTGTTTCTTTTTTGGCAATGGCCCTCAGAGAAGTAAAATGTCTAGGAGGGAAAAGTGTCAACTTTTCAGGTTTTTGGGGGTTGTTCAAGAGCCTGGAGAAAGGGGTTGTGGGAGGACAGATGGAAACTGCACACACAGGACAGGGCTCCAGAGCCTCCTTCTCTCCGCTGATCCCTGCCCCACCCCTGCACCTGCCCCCAGGGCTGCTCAGAAGGCACCTTTGTCCCCCCCCATGCTCAGTCTGCAGGTCAGCCATAGGGGCCTGACTCAGCTCAGCCCAGTCCTCTCCCCTGGCGGTGCAGGACCGGAGGGCGGCAGCGCCCCCGTGTGGCCACAGGGATGATGACAGGAAACCTGAGTTCTCCCCAGGGGCCTAATGGGACCCTGACCTTGGAGTCCCTGTCACTTGTTTTTGCTGTTGCTTCCAGTGCTACAGAGTCCTCATCCAGGGAACCAAGTCTGGATTCTCCACACCTAAGATGTGGTTGAAGAAGGGGAAGAGGAGGGGCGGAACCTCCCTGGGTGATGACCTGAAATCTGGGGAAGCTCCAGGAGATGTGAGCACAGGTAGGAAATAGTGACCTCAGGGGATGGAGGCCAACAGGAGTGCGGGAGGAGGAACCAGGGACCAGAGGTGAGGGGAAGGGTCATCTTAAGGGGACCCTTGTGGAGGGAGGAGGGGCTCTGTGTGGAGGAGGCCCCGGGGGCATCTATCTGGGGCCCTGGTAGGTGTCTCTGTTTTGCATCAAATGGTCATTACACAGGTGTTAGCTCTGTAATTGGTCAGGAAATGTATTGAAGTTTAGGTTTTTCATATTTTGGCGGAAGCACCTTTTTGGGGGTGGGGGGGTGAGACCTCCACAGTTGGAACCTGATGGGTGGCCCCTTCCCTCACCTGGAGAGCTCAGGACCCTGGCGTGCTGCGTCTTCTAGCCCTTGGTGCACCCTCGAAACAGGGACTGGCTGCCTGGGTCCCTCAGGCCTGGCTTCCTGTCCCTGAAAATGGTGAAATCACAACCTCTGCTTGTGTTGCATCTACAGACCTCACACTGTCATTTCTGTACATTGTCATCCACGTATAGAGACTTCCTATGTCCCTTGTGATTGCTCCTGATGACCCAGGACTTTGACGTGTGGCCTAATTTCCAAATATTTAGGGATTTTCCAGAGACCTTCATGTTACAGATTTCTAATTTAATGCCACTGTGGTTACAGAGTGTCCTCTGCCCTCACGTTTATTTATGCCCCGTCCGTGGTCTATTCTGGCTCATAAATGGCTTAAGTACTCTAATCCTTACCTGTTCTATTATTGAGAGAGGAATAATGATCTCTAAATATAATAGTTAATTTGTCTTGTTTCTTTACGCTTCTTCCACCTTATGTGTCACCTGGTTTAGAGCTCTGTACTGAGGTCTTCTCCCTTCATTACCTTGTTTTGCTGTGGTGCTGACCTTTTGTCCTTCTAGAAAGTCCTTCTTTGTCTCTAGTGATGCTTTTTGTGTGGCAGCTGTTTTGCTTCACATTAATGCAACATTCCAGACTCCTTATGCTTTTCATTCCCATGGGAACTTATTCCTTTACGCTTTAAGTTTTAACTTATTCTTGGCTTTGTAGTTCAAGTGTTTCTATTCTATCATAGTATATAGTCCATCTCGATATTTATGCGGTCTGATAATGTCACCTTTTGAGTGGAATTTTAGTTGGTTTATAATGAATATAATTTGGTCTGTCATTTTGTTCTTTGTTTTTGAAGTGTCTCATGTCTTTTCCATTATTGTACCTCCTCTTCTACTTCTTTTGTTTCAAGAAAATAGGTTTGTTTATGATTTGATTCTTCTGGTGGCTGTTTAGCTATATATGTTTCTGTTAATTTTTATTGAACTTGTGGGAATTGAAAACTGCAGCTTTAACTTTTCACAATCTACTTAAGGTAACACTGAACTCCATCCAGTAAATACAGGAGTAGAGTTTCATTTAGCCCCCTCTGTGCTAGTATTGTTACATGTGTCACAACATACAGTGTAAGCCAGATTCTATCATGAGCTACTCAGTGTTTGGAAACATCATATATCTTTTTAAGAAGTGAAGAAGAGAGCCTACAGAAACAGAATAACACCATCTGGTGTTAATTACTTCATTCTGTTTATGAGTTAACATCTATTGTCATTTCTTGTTGGCCTGCAGGACTTCCTTTAAACTTACTTCATGGTGGGGGAGCTCGCAATGAATTCTCCTAGCTAATATTTATCTATAATACATTTCTCTAAAATTTACCCCCTCATTTATATTTACCTAGTTTATATTTATCTTTCCTGTGCCTCCCTGCTTTTGTTTTATTTCATAAGGTTTTCAGATGACATAACATCCTCCAGGTGTGAACGCACAGGGAGAGGAATGTCAGTAACGGATTAGACGCACGGAACCAGTCAGACGAGGAGCATAGTAACAGGTCCCTTTTCCTAATGTTTCCTGATGCCCTTTGCATCTGGTCCTCTCCCCGGCTCCCAGCCCTGGACGAACACTGGTCTCCTTTCTGTTTGCCCTCCTGACATTTCTCATCTACTAGATTTCTCATGAGGGGCTCTCCTGATGTCCAGCAGTGCGTTCTCTTTTCAAACCTCTTTTGCTCCTGATATTAGTACATCAGCCTCCTCAGTTTCTTAAGTCACAGTTTCCCAACATAGAGGTTCTACTTGTGTCTTCATAGTGAAATTGCACATCTTTTTAAAAGAATATTTATTTATGTATTTGTGAGGGGGGTGGGGAGAGAGAAAGGGACAGAATCCAAAGAGGCTCCATACTGTCAGCACCCAGATGGACGTGAGGCTCAAACTCACAAACCACGAGGTCATGAGCTGAGCTGAAGTCGGATACTTAACCAACTAGCCACCCAGGTGCCCTGAAAGTGCACGTCTTGTACGCAGCATGCGGTCACTTGTGTCTTCGTGTCTGTGCACACTGGTGACCCGTCTTCCCGGGGCTTGTGGCTGTGTCTGCAGTGAGGTCACGTCTGCAGCCTGCGTCTCCCCAGTAGATTGTAGGGCTCCAGAGGCCTCTTCCTTTTCTCTGTCTCTGCCCCTTTCCTTGAAAATTTCCAGCATTCCTGCTCATCTCTTCCTCCTCAACTTTCACTCTTAGACCTTCCGACCCCACCCCTGCCCCCACCCCTCAGCACCTGCCTCGTGTAAAGTGTCTGTGATGCCAGCACCCATGTCCAGTCTCCAACGTCTGTGATGTTATCCGTTGTGGTGTCACAGATTAACACGATTCTGCAGCTTTGTGGGACATTATTATGGCAATAAATTCCTGTGGATCAGAAATATAAGGACAGGGATGTGGGGCAGCTCCAGCTAGGGTTTCACATTAGGTTGCAGCCAAGAAGAGACTAGACTCACAGTGATGAGAAGGTGTGACATGGGCTGGAGGATCAAGTTCACGCTCCCGCGTGTGGCTGCTGGCAGGAGCTTCAGTGTCCGTGGGCTCTGAAAGTGAGGATCTTTCTGACAAGGCTCCTGCCTTCTTCCAAATCCAGGATCTGAGAGAGGGAAAGGAAGACAAGACGAGAAAGAGAGAAATCCACAGGCGCTCTGAGACCTGATCTCTGAAGTCACACAGCATCACATCCCCCTTATTCTGTCCATTAGAGGTGATCGCTGAGTCCGGTCCACACCCAAGAGGAGGTGAATTAGTTCTACCTCTTCATGGGGGAGATTCAGTGAGTCTGTGAACACTTTATAACCACCACAATATGTGTGGAAGGTGTTGTTGACTTTGACTTTGAAGATATTCGGTTTTTTTTTTTTACTGTTTTTGCTTTTGTTTTTAAATATATACTTATTGAGAAAGAGAGAGAGAGAGAGAGAGAGAGAGAGAGAGAGAGGATGAGCAGTGGAGGTGCAAAGAGAGAGGGAGAGAGAGAATCCGAGTCGGCTCCATGTTCAGCGTGGAGATCAACCTGGGCTCCATCTCACGACTGTGAGATCATGACCTGAGCCAAAATCAAGAGTCAGGCGCTGAACCCTCTCAGCCACCCAGGCGCCCCTGTCTTCTTTTTGATTCTCCTCACGTAGATATGGAAGCACCTTAGTGTGGTTTTCTTTTGCTTCACTTGTCTGGTAAGTGACAAGCTTCTCAGATCTAGATGTTCAAGGTTTTGCACTAGATTAAGAGGAGTTTCCAAACAAGATTTTAATTATTTTTTGCCCCGGCCCGCGGGGTCTTTCAACGGGGACCTAGAGGAGGGAACGGGCGAATAGATAGGACAAGAGACACAAAGAACGAGGGCAAGACAGGAGGTCTGATCAAGCTCTAACATTTAATCATAGCAGCTGATTATATATGCGTGTAGGGGGAAGAAGGAATGCACAAGAAGAAGGAAAAAATGCTGAGAGAGGTACAAAGTACAGGGGACCCGCCAGACGTTTAACAGACCCGCCCGCCGTTACCATATGTTAATCTCAGTCCCTGAAGCCAATGGCTATCTATGACTTGACTGCTGTTTAACCCAAAAAGTTATTTACAATACAGCTGCTGCTTATCTGCTGCAACATTCCACCATGGTTCTTTTAATCCTTACTTTGGCTCCCGGCAATTTTTCTGGACCTTTTCCTCCTTCCCATTTTTGGACTCTGAACATCTGTTTGCCTTTTTTTAGTCTGTGGATTTTGGAGGTTTTGTAAGTTTCTCTTCAATCTTTTTCCCTTGGTTTTTTTTTTTTGGATTGGGGAATTTCTACTGATTTATAAGTAACCAGAGGCGCCTGGGTGGCTCAGTCGGTTAAGCATCTAACTCTTGATTTCAGATCAGGTCATTGATTTTCTTTCTGCCTTCCCAGGCCTTCCATGGAGTTTACCCACTGAACTTTCATTACAGTCCCCCCCCCCACTTTCAGTTCTAGAATATCTATTTGGTCTTCTTTGTATATCCCACTTTTTCATTTAGATTTCCCTGTGTTCACTCTTCAAAAAGATTATATTTCAGGCTCAGGATATGACTGTGGGAGGCAAAGAGGGAAAGTTTCACTTCTTCACGGGAGAGAAGCTGAGTCTCAGAAAGGTGGAATGGTTTGTATCTCATTGCTCACCCACCTAATATTGAGGAGCAGCTCTACTACGATCAGTGCCGGGGGACCTGGCTCTCTCTGTTTTCTGAATTCTCTACAAGAGGGAAAGAAACTTTTCCAGGGATTTCTATCATTGAACCTTTTAATGAGTCTTCAGTTCTTCTCCTGGACCTTCAGCGCTGGTCCTTGCTCACGGCACAATGGAGAGTGCGTTGGACCAGGAGTCACCAGGCCTGGGTTTGCATCGACAATCTGCTGCTTAATCCGAATGGCCTTTAAAATCGTTACCCTCATGCTTACGGTAAAGAATGGTTTGTTAGGTCTTTACTTGCTCTTAATCCTATCCGATCTAGTGGTCTTGACTTTCTGTAGCTTCCCCTGCCTGATTCAGTGTGAAAATCTCAGGCTGACACATCAGGAGGCATCAGGGGTCCCAGCACCCACTCTTCAGGGGGCCACCAGTAACAACGTCTAGTCCTATGACTGCAATCAAATGGCCTGTGCCCACAGTCTCCCCCTCAGAGGGGGCCACCGAGCAGTTGTGGGTGGGATCAGGCTCAGCCTCTGTGCTTACATGCTTACATCAGGCCACAGGGTCAGGGTAGCGACCACCTTGACTCTTTCCCTCCAGTAAGCTGGTGTGGGCTGCACTGGCTTACAGCCAGTCTGTTGTGCACCCCCCTCCCCACTTCCCCTGCAGCTCCGTGTCCATTCCAGCTGCGCATTCTTATTTTCCATCAGACCTGAGTGTATCACACAATTCTGGTCACCAGGAATTACACTCTGGGCTCCCTGGGGTGTGGCTATTGTGCCCCTGCCTGGTCCCTCCTGAAGAGTCACGTGGAGGTGGCTCTCAGCTCTCATCCTCAGGGAGGGAGAGCACAGCCTGGGCCCATCCCCTTCCTGGACGTCCCCTCTCCCCAGGTCTGGTGTTGTGGTGCCTGCTCTGCAACTCGGGGACCTATGTGTCCCCTGGGCGCCAGGCTGGAGGGCTGGACAGGTGTCAGGCTGGGCTGGGGAACAGACCCCACAAGCAAAGGGCCGCTGGAGCCGGGAGAGGTTCTGGCTCAACAGCCTACGGACTGTGAGATCTGAACATTGAATTGTTCTGCCTGAGTATCTGCTTCCTTGTCAGGAGCTCTGTGTGCTGGAATCTGCCTTGAGTGCATCATTGTTAGAGGACGTGCACGGAAGGACTGGGGTCCCAGAAGCTCCCAGCACATTCTCCTCACTCTTGTGTTGCCACGTGGAAGAGTCACTATCGCTGTCCTTCCTTCTTCCTGGTGCGGTTGTCTGTGCTTTCTATCACCTGGGGTCAAGTGCGCCCTGGAATCCATAGTGTTCCTGATATAAGGTCAAAGGTCAACAGTAGCCTAATGCTGCATCCCGATGCCGACCTCACTCCCCTCCCTTATCTCCTCATGGAGGCCTTTTATCATCTCACGTCATCACAAGAAGTATGAGTGCAGTGCAGTCAGAGTGGTTGAGAGAGAGTGACAGAGACAGACAGACAGACAGACAAACAGAGAGAAGGAGAATGAGAGAGAGACAGTGCATAACTTTTATTAGAGGACATTGTTATATGTTCTTTTTATCATTAGTGATTGTAGTTAATTTATTACTGGCCTAGTTTGTATATAAACTTGATCATTGGTGTGAATGTAAAGGAAATCTCATAGTACATTTAGGGTCCGGTGCTAATCCGCCATGTCCCAGGGGGTCTAGGAACATATTTCCTGTGGAAGGAGGGGAACTACTGTAGCTCAGTACTGCTGTGATCTCCCCCAAATCTCTACAGATTTTCCTTTCTTTGGTCACCTGAGTGGCTCATTCGGTTGAGCCTCTTGATATTGGCTCAGATCAGGATCCTAGGGTCCTGGGATTGAGCCCTGAGTCAGGTTCTGCACTGAGCATGGAGTCTTCTTGACATTCTCTCTTTCCCTCTGCCCTTATCTCTGTCTCTGTCTCTGTCTCTCTCTCTTTCTTGTCACTAGTGTAGTCCTCACAGTGGCCTCCTGACAGGTCCCCGTATATCCTCTCCCCCTCTCCATCTCTTCCCCACATTTTGCCTGAGTGGCCGTCCTCCACATGGACTGTCACCCTCACTGTCTGTTTCCCACACCTGGGGTTGGCCTCTGTTCTCAGCCTCCCCTCTCCACATTGTTTCCCTCCAGCCACCAGAGCAAACATGCTTGAGCATCAGCCATGCCAGGCACCCTTCCGGGCACTTCACAGGTGTCACCTCATCCCTAACCCATCAGCCGTGGTACAGGGGAATGGGCAGATGTGCCCCACTCATGACTTGAGCCACAGTCAATGCTTAACCAACTGAGCCACCCAGGTGCCTCTGATGCCACTTTTTCAATGTTTCTTCCTCTTATCACCCCTGTAAGGATTATTACACAAAGTTTTAGTGATGCAAAGACTTTACTCTGTGAAGGTGATTTATAATTTTCACACCTTTCTTTTTGATTATTGCTAATTGTTCATTGCATTCTGAGCGCTGGCAGCATGCACTTAGCATATTCACATTCACTTTGGAACATGATTTGCACATATTATTTACATGATTAGCAAGAGTAAGACACCAGTGAGTTTTGACAAAAATAGCAGAGATTTCTTTTAATTTTTATAATGCAATATAGTGTTTCCTTTGAACTAAAGCTTAGACAATTTTGAAGCCACTCCCACTCATTATAATGTTTGTACAATATTAGACGCTCTGTTACAAGGCAGGTCGTGATTTGTTGCTAGTGTCATGGCTCCCTGTTTCCTCTCAGACCAGAAGATCCATGATTAGTATATTTCAAAGCAACGTTAAAAGATAGTGAAACTTTGTCACATCATTCTCACTGTTTATTCTTAGTCTCTATTTCAGTTCCTGAATTTCTAGACATCAAGACATAGCAGAGCTACTGTTTTCAGAAGAATTGCGTCAGACTGACAAGAAAAAACAGGAAAAGTTCAACATACATGAATTTAGAAGCTATGCAGCTTCTAAATGATAAACTCATGACTTTCCTAATCTCAGAGTGAGGAAATACAACCCAGATACATCATGGTCCAAGCTGCCTTTGGATCACACGCAGGGCTTCATCTCATGACTATATGATCATGACCTGAGCCGAAATCAAGGGTAGGAGGCTTAAATCACTGAGCCACCCAGGTGCTCTGATGGCACTTTTCTCTTCAGGGATCTAAGTAACTTTTTTTCCCTGAACTCTATCAGGGCACAATGGATGTGGGATTTAAATATCCCTTGCAGGGAGTGAGAAGGGCGGTGGGGAAGGTGGTTGCCTAATGGTCCTCCCGTTGTTTATGTTGTGTGCCCTCTCTCTCCTATCACACAACACACGGGCACGCACACACATGCACACTCATTCCCAACACGGATAACCAGGTCCTCACTCATAAATACTGGAGCTTCCTCTGAATGCTTTGTTCCCACCTCAGGAATACACTGTCTTCAGTATTCTGCTCAGCTCTGTCCGAAGCAGCTCCGGGAGTCCCTGCATTTACTTGGGCTTCATGGACCATTACTACTTCATCTGCCATGACAATGAGGAGATGAAGACAAAGTCTTGAATCCAGGGGTTGATGGAGGAGCCAAGCTATTTTGATGATGAGACAGAGATCTTCGAAAGCCAGATGAAGAGTAACCACTTAAATCTGAGAAATGTGCAGCGATGCCACACCAAACCACAGAGCACAGTCTGAACAAAGCACCCGTGAAAGCCAGCAGGGCGGTGTCTGGAAGAAAGCAGAGGGAGCCGTGCAGACCGCCTCAGCCCAACCCCCAGAGTCGTTGGGACCCTCTTGTCAGGAATTCCTCTAGTGGCGGCTGGGGCAGGCAGGTGTGCACAAGCTGCCAGTAGAGAGTGAATGAAGGGGGCCAGTCTGGTCAGAGGGGCAGGTCATTGACTAATTAGCTAATCAACTAAGCAGACTCACTGGGTCATGGACACAACTTTAGGTCACTGTAGGTTGAGAACCAGGAAGTATGACCTAGTGTCTGTCCTCATAGAGCTTACAATTAAGGTGGGGAAGCAGCCCTACTTCTGTGATCACGTTATTGAGCCTGTGAGGCACACCGAGAGATACCGAAGACAGGTATCTCAATATCAAATGAAAAGCAGAGAATAGTGAACAGAGTTGATAGACCAGTCATCCCAGTGGGAAGGGAAAGTTTCATGAATGAAGTAGAACTCTGTGTAGACCCTAATGTGTGTGTATGATTTGGGTTGATGGGAGAGGGGTGGGGTTCCAAGCAGTGAAGGGTGTGGGTGGGGTGGAAGTGGACAGAGTGATTTCAGGGCATAGGCTGTAGTTTGATAATTTCTAGTTACTGTGCTGAGAACTTAGCTTCTGAAACAGTCAGGGAAGGACCTGGCATGTTGTCAAGCATAACCCAGTGAGAGGCACAATTAAAGCTGAAGGGGGAGGCTGTTCATATTTTACCACTAGATCCATACAGGAGCGTGAATTCACCAGTCTGCCAGATGGTTCTGTTACAGGCACTGAGAGCCCTGCCTTCTATGGGCTCACAGACCTGGAGGGGAGAGACAATGAGCAGTGAAGTTTGGTACTGTGTGTAAGTTTTGCACCAAAATCTTTTGTAAAGCTTTTTCAGGAAGTAGGAACAAAATCTAAAAGGAGATGCTCCTTATCACATAGGAATCACATAGGAAACAACAAATGTTTTAAGAGCTGTGAGCAGACAAACATATCCTTCTTATTATATCAGAATATCATAATCTAGAGTGTGAATTTTCCTGAAGAGAAGCTCAGGTGGGCAGTGCAGAGACAAATGCTGGAGGGGCTCTGAAGGCATGCTCTGCCCTGACTGACACTGCCTGGTCCTGGGGAGGAGGTGGGCAGGCCCCCGACCCTGCAGTTCACCATGGCTGGGGGCTCCAGGAAGACAACAGGACCATGGTGGTGGCAGGATGGCTGGGACAATGACCACCACCTGAGTTTGGACAGGGACCTCTGCCATCTATGGCTCTCTCATCACTACCGGCTACACAGGCAGAGACAGGAGACAAGTAGGCACTTCATGTAGAGTCAGGATACGTGTGAGAGGAGTGCTTCCTGAAGCAGAGATGCCTGCAGTTTCTGGGCAAGAACTCCAACTGCACTGGGAAGGACTCCCCTGAGCCCCACCATGCAGCTCTTCCCCATCCCAGCTTGGAGCAGTCCTCTCTCCAGAAAGGGAGGGGGGCGCCCCAGAGCTAATCACACACAGGGACAGAGGACACCCGGTGTGGGATGGGTGGGGCCCTTGTGCTGAGGACAGCCCCACACCCAGAGTCCCCGGGGTAGCGCCATGTCACACACTCTTCTGGTCCCAAGCTGGGTAAAGCACTCTCTGGAGAGCTCAGGAGTGGTTCTGAGGCTCATGGAGGTTTTCCACTTTTGTGCCTACTTCCCACTAGAGGTACAGTAAGTGTCAGTGCTTATACAGATTTATTTAGAATTACTGAGTTATATGCTTGATTAGAGGGTGGAGTCTTTGAAAAGGCTCTTATCTTTGAGGAAAATGTCAGGATGGGGTCCACCCCTTTGTCCTGGGACTAGGCCTGGATAGTGCTGATTCCCTCCAAATCCTGAGAAGGGACACTCCCTGCCTCCCCCTGGTAGCAGCCAAACCATCAGGCTTCATGACATCATGGTTTGTAGTAGATGCTTTAAGAAGGTCTTGGCTTAGCCCTCCCTGTTTTGTCTTCCACAGACCCTCCCAGAGCACACATGACCCACCACCTCCTCTCTGAGTAAGGTCACTTTGAGGTGTGGTGCGCCCTGGGCCTCTGCCCAGTGCATGTCAACCCGACCTGGCAGTGTGCTGGGGAGCACCAGACCCAGGACAAGTAGTTTGTGGAGACCAGGAAGAAGGGGATGGAACCATCCAGAAGAGCTTGGCTATTGCGCTGCCTTCTTGAGGAGAGGACACATACACATGCTATGTGCAGCATGAGGGGCTGTGAGTCTGTCACCACGAGAAAGGCACGGAAGGGGAAGAGGAGTGGAACCACATGTCAGGGAAACAGGAGCCCTTCGAGAGACACTCAGCAGAGCCAGGGCACGGAGGCACCCCCGCTTTTCCTTTCCTCCTCAGATCCATTTTCCCAGCCACCATGCTCAGCAAAGGGCATCTGCTGGCCAGGTTCTCCTTGGAGCTCTCATCTTGGGACTGTCTGAGCAGCAGTTTAGATGGTTGGAAGTATAGTTGCTGGAGGTGAGCTCTAGAACAACAAGAACTCAGGTGGGGAAGAGATCTAGGTTTCCTCATTCTGATCTAGAACTCTCTAACCCCAAGCTTCATTTAAAACTTTTGCCCCTATTCATTTTGAAGGAAATGTGGAGACATCCTTCTGTGTAGCAAAGCCGGTGGGGGTGGGGTGGCGGTGTGTGTGTGTGCAGGCACCAGGGTGCAAGAGCAGCTAAAAGAATGCTGGAGACCTGCTGGACCCCCAGAGTCCCAATACCAGGTGGGCGGTGCACGCGGCTGCCTCTGGAATCCAGGATCTCGTTCTAAGCTCATTCCAGGAGCAGGCATGCATGAGATCCAGAAAGTACCAGAGTTCCGAGGCTGTGGGTTTCTTTCTAGAGAGACAAAAATTCTCTTGTCTTTCTTCCTCAAGATACTAAAATTTTTAAAAAGATGAAGCGGGAGTGAGCCAGACCCCAGTTGAAATGGCAAATGTGAAGGGAGTGTGTTATGTGCACGTGTGTCTCTGTGGGTGGGTTCAATCCTATAGAAATGTGCATGGGTATTTGTGTGTGGAGGTTTCTATAGATGTGTATAATGGAGCATATACATGCATGTATGGGTGTTTGCATGTATATGTGTGTGGATGAGAGAGAGAGAGAGAGAGAGAGAGAGAGAGAGAGAGAGAGAGAGAGAAAGGGCGCACATTGCTCTGAGATTTTGTCATCTGTACCTCCACGTTGTCCATTTCATGGTTGTCCCACCCCCACCCCATGGGTTATAAGTGACAGAATAGCTCTTCATCTGCAGGAAATGAGAGGGGCTTGAGGTGGTGAGTGCGGGGGAGATCTGGTACTTGTCGTGTAAGAAGAAGAAAACAGGAGCTACATTGGTGGAAATCTCTTCCTCCCCAGTGTTCTGTTTTGAGGGATTTGCATGAATTGAATCATTTCAACCTCATAACAGTCTCATGAGATAGAGAAAGCTATCAATTCCAATTTACAGCAAGGAAATCAAGATCACTTAGAAATTAAATGACTCAATTAATTGGCTGAGCCATGATTCTAACAAAAAAGTCAGGCTCCTGAGCCCAAGTGTCCAACCATTTTAGTTTAGTTTAGTGGACACGGTTCACCTGCTGTATTAAGAGTCAGTTCACTCTGTGGCTCTGACAGCTTCTCCTCCTCCAGCACTGAGTCTCACAAAAGAGTATGCATTTCTCACTGTCCCTATAGGTGAGTCCATGGGGTTTGAAGTGACAGGAGACTTGGTTCTACATTGGCTGGAGTGTATTTGCTGGAGGTGGTGGGAGAGAGGGTCACATCTGGGCTGTAGGGAGTCAATGGTGTGGGCATCTGGGCTGCGAGGTACACTGTCCACAGTGCTGAGGGGGGAAGACCAGCCGTGGGGGAAGGGCAGAGTGTCTTCATCAGTGTTTCACCCACAGCCTAAAAGCACAGCCCTATGCGGATCTGAGGGACACTGCACTAATTGCTCATGTCCTTCCAATCCTGATGTTTCTGAGTCTAGTCTTGCCCCTTCTCAAGATACTTCCTCCCAGCTTGCCTTTGCTTCCTCCTGGGGCCTCCCAGATGGAGAGGAAAGAACTTGACATTAAAGTTGTAAGGAGAAAGAAGATGTCTGTGTTCAAGAAAATGAAGGCCTGCCATAGTGGGAGGACTGAGTAGTTCCCTTGTTGGTTGGTGGGCTGGGGGCCTCACTGTCTTGTTGGCTGAACGCAGTTTCAGGTCTTTTGAAAGCAGCTGTTTCCTCAGCAAAGCTTGTAATTTGAGAAGACAGTAGAAAGCTGGCAAGGTGGAAGTCATGATGCTATAAGATCCAACATCATCACTACCACATTTTATTGGTTAGATTTTCCAGGTCCCATCCACACTCAGTGGGAGGAGATTCCACAAGACTAGTGGACCAAGTGGTGGAGGCCATTGGGCCTCATTATAAAATCTGTGTGCATGAGGGTGTTCCAGATGACAGATGGCAAGAATGGAGGGTAGCAAGTTCTCTACACTGGGTGGGTTCATACACAGGGTGCACCATCACTGAACAAGATTATTATAACTGTGGGTGCTGTGCTGGACAAGATGAACTGCACAGCTGAGCTGTGTGATCAAAGTAGGGTCCTAGGTACAAGATTCACACTATTGTTTGGAAAGGTCTGTCTCGACTTTGTCAAGCCTGAGAGGTCATCCTCTCTGCACATTTCCCCCTTGAGTTGTCAGACCTTCTAAACCTCTAGGAAAGCACCATCACTAACCTGAACCTTTTTTTCCTTTTCTGTGTCATGCTTTCAAGGCAAATCCTGGTACCCCACTATTTCTCTAGTTTGCTACATAGTTTGCTACATACATACATTTTTGGACCAAATGGACAAAGGTTCTCTTTCCAAGTCTCAGCTCATTTCCACACAGGGACAAGACACAGAGGTAGGGTTTCCTAGAAAGTCAGGGATTGGCACAGAAGCTTGTCGGGGGCCGCCACGTTTTCTGTCTGCCTCAGGCAAGGATTATCACTCTCCGGAGAGTGAACCAGTAAACAAGATTTGCATCTGGAAGCTGGAGATTGCCAAAATAACTTTGGCGTCAGTCTTGCTGGGCCAGACTAGAGTGGTCAAGGTGCACAAAAGATCAAAACCGTATTTAGATTATTCAGTGCTAACTCCCCCCTTCCCAGCATTGCTGAGGCAAGACTGGGCGTTTCTTTTTAATATTTATTTGACTCTGTTTACCTGGTAACTGACGTAGGTCAGCTGCTTTGTTTTTCCCGCCTTGAAATCTTTATAAGAGACAGTTTTCTCAATAAAGCTCTCTCTCTTGCCTGATCGGAAACCGTGAGTTGTGTCTTTACTCTCTGCGTCTCCCTCTCCTGCCTCCTTTTTCTCTCCCTCCCTCAGGAGAAGAATCCGCACCAATTCTCCGCCCTGCTGGTCAGGGTGGAAGTGGATGGACGGGCGGACGAGTGGCCCCGGGCTGGGGGTTAAGACAGAAGCTCATCAGGAGGAGACATTTAGGTCACAAAAGCAAATACATGCATCTTCTTCATGTCCTTAGCATGTGGCACAACCCCTGGCCTGCAGTAGGCGCTCGGTAAGCTTCTGTCTGGAGGCTGTTTCCCCAGAACTCATTGCACTAGTTGCATTTACCCGGTTATTCACCCCACGGTGAATCCCCTCATATTTCTGTCACTGCGGCCTAGCAAAGACCTGGACCTCTAGGTCTGCCTAATATGTGCCTGCTAATGGAGGTGGGCTTTCTTTGGTAATTCAAAATTTATGTCAACTGACTGGGACGTGCACAGAATCAAAAACTTTAGATAACATAAAGGGATACAGGGTGAACAGTAAATTTCTTCCTCCATCCTGTCCATTTTTTAAAATTTAAGTAGAGCAAAAATCATCCTTATTCCATAGTGATAGAGTTTCATGGGAGCACAGCCTCACTCAGATTAAAAACAGATACATTCACCAGCCTCCCATGAGGCTACTTTTGTCTGTGTGACTATATTCTGTCCATTGTGGTAAGGTGGAATGAGGTAGTAGGTGCTGGCCTTAAGGGAAGGAAACCATCTTTTTCTGCTTTACCTGGGCTGGTCATGGACCATGGACATGGTGTTAAGTACCCTGGCTCATGCTAACAAGGGCGATATCCCGGGTCACAGGAAGCTACATGCTTCGACAGCCTTACGGGATGGCTTGCCCCACTCATGGGAGGTGCGTACAATCTTCATCTTGTTCACACCCCTGGGAACTGGGTTTCTGCTGCACACACAACTGAACTAATACCTCCAGAGGAGGAGGTCCAGAGTGGGTGGCCGTGGTGGTCTGTTCTGGAGATGAGCAGAAAGAGAGATACAGGGTACAGTGTATCTCCCTCAGACAGTGTGCTGGGTTGGACAAAGGGAGACCTGGGCCCCAGGGGCAGCACAGGGAGACTGGAAACTGTTCTCATTTTGTAGCCATGGGGCTGCCCTGGGGGCATGTTTGGCTCCCCAGGTTTTACCTTTGGGAGCCTTTGTTTCTTCCCTTCTCTTCCTGTCCTGTTACAGAGTTCCCCAGTTCATTCCAGCCAGGATGACAATCACTGCTGGTGACCTCTTCTCCTCCTCCTCTTCATGTGTGTCTGATGGCAGTGGCTGTGGAGGTTGAGATCTTGAGAAGAAATCCCTCAGGTGCAAAAGGAATGAGGGATCATTTGTCATTGGGTGCCATCTGAAATCCCTACTTCCCAAGCCTGGTGTGGATGACCCACCTTCATTCCAGGTCCCTCATGTCTTGTGTCCTGGTGATCCCAGATATACGTTGCAAGACATCACCCTATTCTATTTGTTACCAGCAAGTCACTGTGTCCAGCTTCTGTTCCCACAGTGGCTGTCACTCAAGGGCATGAATACAAGAGGATGGGCATTTTGGAATCATCTTAGAATCTGCCTACAACAGGGGTGACTTTGGGAACCACCCAAATGCATGGCCTCTCATGGGGCTGTGGCCAGGAATGCAGAGACTAGTATAAATGAAGAGTTCATGTCCAAGGGTGTTGGTGATCACTCCCCAGGAATCCAGATCAGAATCATGATGTCAATGTTGTTGCAGCTGGATATGGCGTAAGGCTCCAGCAGTCAGGAGACCACACGACAGACTGTGACTCAGGATGTGGTGACAGGGAAGCTGGACAGTGCTGACGCATTTGGCACAGGTGATGTGAGTGGCAGTCATGTCCTCCACCTGCCAGGGGCAGCAGTGACTTGCCTCATGGTCCAGTGTTGTGAACAGTGGCATCTGTGACCAGCACCACAGACAGTGGTTCTTGTTTGGGCCTTGACCTAGGGTAGGACTGTGGATTCTGTTCCTGGCTGTGTGGCCTCCGGACTGTTCTGTAGTGTTCGTTGAAATAAATGATGTGTAATACTCTAACTAAATACATATATGATCTGTATTTCCCTATAAATTTATATACTCATAACATACAAATATATTTGTCTTATACTTCATATATTTATCTAAAAGACATTTTAGTAGATGTTACATAAAATTTATATTTTATATTATATATTAAACATTTATACTTATATATCTTTCTGAATACACACACACATATATTTTGCTATAAATATATATCAATTCAATTAAATCAACTTGGACCCTGGTCTTTAAATTTTTTTTTTTTTAATGTTTTATTTTATTTTTGATACAGGGAGAGACAGAGCATGAGAGGGGGAGGGGCAGAGAGAGAGGGAGACACAGAACTAGAAGCAGGCTCCAGGCTCTGAGCTAGCTGTCAGCACAGAGCCTGACGCGGGGCTCGAACCCACGAACGTGAGATCTGACCTGAGCCGAAGCCGGACGCCTAACCGACTGAGCCACCCAGGCGCCCCGGACCCTGGTCTTTAAAACAAAGAGTGAAAATCTATGAAGAAATACTTTTAGAAAGCAAAGATTCAGTACTTTTTTCCACTTTCATGGAGATAAAATTGATATATAACATTTTATAAGTTTAGGGGCACAACCTTTTAATTGGATAGATTTGTATACTGCAACATGATTATCATCATAGAGTCAGCCACACTTGCATCATGTGACAGTAACTGTGTGTGTGTGTATGTGTGTGTGTGTGTGTGTTGCAAACATTTAAGATCTACCTCTTAGTATCTCAGAGATTTTATGTTGAGCCACCTCAACCTGATGTGTCCTATGGGAGAAACTGTGTTTCTTCCAGAATATCTTGCAGTTTCCTCCTTAAAAAACCATTTAAATGTGGATGTAAGACTCTTTTCCCCACAATGAGGGCTCTCATCAGTGACTTCAGTGGTCCTGGTGGAACCTCAGGACTGCTTGTAGCTATGTTAGAAAATACTCAGGCGTCTCCCCACACTGACCATCTTAAAGTGTGTGTGTGTGTGTGTGTGTGTGTGTGTGTGTCTGGGGGGCAGGAGTCACTACTTAATAAGCCCTACAGGAGAGGCTGATGCTGAGCTACATGAGAATCCCGCGTTATGTGCTTGCCGCTCAGTGTGTGATCTGAAGAGCAGCAGCAGCAGCACCAACCTTGTTACAAACCCAGAGTCTCACGCTCTACTCCAAACTGTCTAGATCTTCCTTAGCCCAGGAAATTCCTGTGCACACTGAAGGTTGGGTCTCCCTGGTCTATGTGCCTTCTAGGTGCAGAAGCAGAACTGTGCAGTATGCTCTGGGTGAGCTCTGATCAGCTTGCTTAGCACTGAGGAGTCCAGAGTTTGGTCCTGTTCCTTTCTCTTCTATGGTCATCACCCCCTTGGTGACCCATCTATGCTGAAGGCTCGAAAGATCACTTATATGGTGTCACCTCCCACATCTATTTCTCCAACCTAGATGTTTCTACAACCCTCCACTCTATATCCAGCTTCACTTTCATTTCTAATAGACATCTCAGATTTGACATTCCTAAACTGGATGCCTGTGATGCTGCTTTCCCAAATGTCCTACTTCCAGGGACTTCCCTGTTTCCATGCAAGGCACTCCACATTTCTACTTGCAGTCTGAAGTACTGGATGCCCTCCTTCTCACACCTCAGAATTAATGCATTAGGAAATGCTGCAAAGTCCATCTTTAAATATATTCAGAACACAATCACTTCTTATATTACTTTCCCTCCTCGCACCTTAGACGTACAGCCGACCTCCCACTCCTGGAACACTGCATAGTTTCCCACCATTTCCATACTTGTTGCTCATCCTTCACCTCTTGATTCTGCACAGCAACAAATAGAGGCTTCTAAAGAGAAGTAGTACCAGGTGGATCACTTCTTCTAAACCTCCAGTGACTCCACATCTCAGAGAAACCTCAAACCCTTGCTAATCCCAAGGACTAGACATCTGACCTCACTTTACATGCTCTCTGCTCCAGCCATAGTGGCCTCTCACACTTCCTTGAACACCGGACACACTCCTGCCCTAGTGCATGTGCACTGGAGGTCCCCATGCCTGGAAAGAACTCCCCGGGACACACTCTTCAATAATTCCTCATGTCCTGCACATCTCTCAGAGGTCACCTCACCAGTGAGGCCCACACTTACCTCCAGAGTAAAAGTAGACACCTTCCATGTCCCGCACAAGCATGTTCTGGGTGACCTTCCTAAAAGTACTTCCCAACGTCTAATATACACATGTCCCTTATTTACTAGCACATAGCCTGTCCCTTACTACCAGAACATATGTCCCAAAAGGCTGGAAAATTCCGCCTGTTTTTGTATCACTGAAGTGTCCTAGATGCCTCAATAGTGTTCCTGAATCTGACACTCAATTAACAGTTGGATAAATGACCCGCAGAGAGCACCTGTCTCTTCCAGATGAGCCTAGGCCATGGCTGTTTGTGGCAGCCACCACTCTTCTCCCCAGGGCTGGTCTCCCCTCTAAGCCCCGCCTCCTCCATCCCACACCATCCCTCCTGCACAGCACAGGGAACAATGACAGTTCACGCTTCACAGAAGGTGTACTGAGGCCCAAGGTCATATAAATGTGAATTCAGATTAGATGGTGCTTTCTCCCTCTAGGAATTAGGGTTGGAACTGGGACTAGGAGCTCTAGACCTAAGGGCAGGAGGGCAGCTGGTGAGCAGAGAAGACACAAACTAACTGAAGTTTAATAAGGAGGAGAAAGCATCAGATCTCATCTCTCACTTCAGAATCTGCTTTTTAAAAAAGATGGGGAAAAGATGGAAAGAATGATACAGATTAGCTCTAAAAGGAGAAGGGATGGATGAGTCTGAAAATTCATCTTGCAAATCTACAGAGACTTCTGTGTGCAGGGGCTCACTGGGCCTGTGGGGACAAATAGCAGCCCAAAGACACCTGTGACTGTCCCAGATGGGGGGACACCAGAGGAAAATGGGACCAGAATCTCACAGAAGAACAGAAAGGGCCTAAGTCTCCATAGAAACAAACAAACATACACGCAAACACAAAGCAATCCTTGGGGGCCTAGTCCTGATTGGGTCCTGAGCCTAGGTTGTCATCATCACAGGAACCTCTTACTGCACAAGATCTTGCATACAGGAGAGACATGAGTCCCTGTGATCTGAGGCCTGGTGGGACAGGGTTCCACTGAAGGGACAAGGACAAGGGAGCAGCAACGACGACACAGCTGAGGAGTGACCATGGCAAACCCAGGATGCACAGAGCACCTATTGGGCACAGTCTTGTCCGTGCTGGCACCTCACAACCTCTCCTGTCCCCACCCCAGAGGATGCACAGCAAACATGCAGACCCTGGAAGTTCTCGGTGCTTCTATTTAGTTCCTCTCTCAGGCTTTAGGAGTCCTCTTTTTAACTCAATCCATCAACCGGACATGGTAAGAAGAGAAGAAAACAACTCGGCATCTAGAGTTCTAAGTTCAAGGAGGTAGTAAGAGCCTCCGTCCGGTGGGACAGGAGGCCCCTGCCCCATCTGAGGAAATAGAGCAGATGAAGGAGAAAGCAGGGCAGTGAGGGAGTGGGGCTTCCAGCGGGAGAGTCGGGACACTGTCGTGGAAACACCTCAGGGAGTGGGGGCTGCTGGCTCGGAGGGGCTGAGACCTCAACCTAATCTCCTCCCACTGCAGGTCCTTCCGGGATTCAAGGTGGAGGCAGCCTCGAGGACAGGGGGAGGGGGACTCCAGTGGGGGAGGAGGAGTAGGGGGACCCAGTAGGGGAGAGCAGGGCATAGTGGGGAAGGGACTGGTAGATAATAGGCTGGGGTGGGGCCGGGTCCAGATATGGGTCTGGGGCAGGGGCGGTGGACAGGCGCCTTCCCTGGTGCCAAGGCTCTTGTCCCTTTCCTTCCGACCTTGCGCTCACTCGTCCAGGTCTGGGTCACGGCCAGGGCCCTGAAAGCAGCAGAAGGAGTGTGCAAGGACCCACGACTCAGGCCCTGAGAACCTGAGGAGTAGCTGAGTCCCGGCAGATGTTGTAGGGACTTTATAACTCCGAACCACGGTGTCGCTGATTGGCTTCATCAGAAATTGGAAACCTAGTGGGACTTCAAAATGAGGCCGTGTCCTCAGTATCCAGGCTGGAGGACATGACCCAGGCTGTGTGAGCAAGTAAAACCAGGGAGATGAGGATTCCCAACACTGGGCATCCCTGCGCCAGACACCGCCCTCGGGAGGGGACCTGGAGAGCCAGGCCCTCCCAGGGGGTTCTGAGACTTTGCCCTGACCCCTTTCCTCGTGCGGTGGTCAGGTGACTGTCATTCTGTCTTCCTGAGACGTGGCCCAGGGGCTGTGTGAGAAAACCAGGGAGCGACCCACAGACTGGGCTCAGCCCCCTTTTCCTCCACAGTCCTCCTGGGAATAGTGTCTGAACTGGACTCTCTTACCTCCCACCCCTCACTTCTCTCCCTCTGGACTCTTCTAGAAGAAAACTCACCTCCAGGGAATTCAATAACAGAGAGTGAGCTAGGCCTGGTAACAGGGAGGGAGCGACACAGGTTTTCTCTTAACACCTGGAGAAGCTGTGTCTGCTGCACCAGATAGAGATTCTCACAGAGGCCAGTTTCCTTCTTGTTGATTAACTCTGGTGGTAGAACAATGTTGCTAACACCTGAACATCAGGAATCCCATCAGTAAAAGTGATTTTGGCCCCTTCCTACATAAAAGTGACCATACAGCACAGCGGTCAGACTCTCAAAGCTTCTGTTTTCCCAAACAATGTATCAGTGACTCCTGTGTTTTAGCATTTCCTTCATTCCCTAGCCCCAAGATTATCTGTGTGAGTCCTGGACATATCCTGCATCCATGGATGCACCATTGTTACTAGATATTTCACCTGGAAGAGTGGACATACTTTAATCACCGCCAAGAGGCAAGTGTTCAGTGCAGCCAAATGCCCTTCACCAGAGTCCATGCATTTCCTGTGTTTGAATTCATACCTAAGGCACGTGCATATTTATCGGGGCTCTTGTGTTATTTTCTTTACCCTCCTTAACATAAGGAAGCAATTGGTTTTTAGGCAGCCCCCAGAGTATAGTAAATAGTAGATGCAAAGAATGTCTTGCTACGCCCTTTAGGTAGAGATTTATTAAAAATCTGTGTAATAACATATTTAATCTAAGAATTCCACAGCTTTAGAATTCTTTACTTCCGCTTCTTTTCCTCACCTGGCATCTGCAGCCCTTCTGTCTCCCTCATCCCTCAGGCCCTCTCCTCCCCTTAGTCTCCACCACCCACTCCTTCCTGGATTGTGGCACTGGTGCCACCCCATCTCCTGTCAGCTGGGGCTCTTCTCCCCACAGGGGTCAGTGATCCTGCTAGTTTCAGGTCATGTCATGTGTTAACTGAAAATGCGCCAGCAGCTCCATCTCACTCTTGGGAAGCCTCTAGAATGTAAGGCCTGTGAGCACAGGGGCTTTGGGCTATTTAGGTGAAAGCTGTCTCCCCAGCATAGAAAGCCATTCCTGGTGCATAGTAGGCACTAAATTAATTGTTGTTGAATGAATGACTGAAACATGACTGTATTAGAACTTAATTGAATTGCATCACATAAAAATCACTATAGAATATAACAAGAAGTCAGGAAAGGTTTGGTTTCATGCAACTAGTGTGCTTGGTAGCTCACCTTCATTTCAGTGGAAAAAGTTCAATGTGCTAATTTGTTGCATAGTGAGCCCGTATCTTCATCTCCTTTTTTTTTAGGCCACATTTTTATTTTATTTTATTTTTATTTTACACCTATCTTTTTGAAAAATAATTTATTTTTTATTTGCATCCAAGTTAGTTAGGATATAGTGCAACAATGATTTCCAAAGATTCCTTAAAGCCCCTTCCCCATTTAGCCCACCCCCCTTCCTGCCACCACTCCATCAACTCCATTATTAAGAGTCTCTTATGTTTTGTCCTCCTCCCTGTTTTTATATTACTTTTGCTTCCCTTCCCTTATGTTCATCTATCTATATCTTAAAGTTCTCATATGAGTGAAGTCATAAGATGTTTGTTTTTCTCTAATTTCGCTTAGCATAATATCTTTCAGTTCTTTCCACGTAGTTGCAAGTGGTAATACAATATATACATACCACATCTTCTTTATCCATTCAGCCATCGATGGACATTTCGGCTCCTTCCATACTTTGGCTATTGTCGATAGTGCTGCTACAAATATTGGGGTACATGTATCCCTTCAGAACAGCACACCTGTGTCCCTTGGATAAACACCTCATAGTGCAATTGCTGGGTCATAGGGTAGTTCTATTTTTGATTTCTTGAGGAACCTCCATACTGTTTTCCAGAGTGTCTGCACCAGTTTGCATTCCCACCAATTATTGGATAGCTAATGACCACCTCTTAGAGGCTTAAAGGACACTCATTAATTTTTTAAAAGTATATTTATTTTGAGAAGGTAGGAGAGGCAGAGAGAAGGGGAGAGAAAAAAGGGACTGCAACTCACAAGCTATGAGATCATGAGCTGAACTGAAATCATGAGACGCTTAACTAACTGAGTCATCCAGGGCCCCAATACACATTCATTTCCCTACAGTTTTCTAGTCAGAAATCGGGGCATGAAATAGATGGGTTCTCTGTTCAGAGTTTTACAAAGCTGTGTTGTCATCTGTAGGTGGATTTCTCCTTAAAGTCTATACAGAGCTGGTGGCAGAACTCTGTTTCTTATAGTTTTAAGGCTGAAGTCCCCATTTCCTTCCCAGCTGAACTGGTCCCTAGTGCCCACAAGCATTGTTGGCCACTGTGCCCCTCCACTTTCAGCGCCAACAATAGAGAACCTCTTCACGTTGAGTCCCTCTCACACTTTGAATCCTTTTGCTCAGGAAAAATGAAGCCCTTTTAAAAACTCACCTGATTAGAACAGTCCAGGCTAGGGTACTCTCCCTGTCTTAAAGGTCAACTGATTTGAGACCTTATGTATAACTGCAAGTTCCTGCCCAGCAGCACCCACAATGGTGTTTGGTTGAACAGCTGAGGGAAAGCTGAATAAACAGACGCTCCTTATTGGAGGTTCTTCATGCACTATGCCTATCAGGGCACGCCCACTACTTGGTATATATCTCTTCAGGGCCATATCATCCCCAATGATATTAAAGAGCCAATTCTAAGACAACCTTTCCTCCCTGATCCCTGCCCTGTAGGGGAAAATGCCCTCAAATGTATTTGTGCAATCCCCGGGGCAGGAGGCGTGTCCAACGAAGTGTGTGAGTTCACTCTTGAGGCTTGTGGCACAAGTTGCAATCTCACCCGGTGTCAGCTGGGTCTCACACACCTGGGGAGAGAGAGTTCTGGGGCACCAGGTTGTGGCTCCACCACAGGGACCCCTTTTACACTTTCTGGCAGGAGCTTTAGGAAAGTTGTCATCCTAGTCCTATAACCCCGGTTTGCACATCTAGACTGTAGTGTGCCAGAGAGACATTGAGATGCTATTCCAAATAAGAAATGGTTTTTGCTGAACTGAGTTTTGAAACATTTAAAAATAAGGAGCCCTCAAAAGCATATAAAAAGAATTATCCATCATGATCAAGTGGGATTCATTCCTGGGTTACAGGGCTGGTTCAATATTCTCAAATCCATCAATGTGATACATCACATTAACAAAAGAAGGGATAAAAACCATATGATCCTGTCGATAGATGCAGAAAAAGCATTTGACAAAATACAGCACCTTTTCTTAATAAAAAAAAAAAAAAAACCCTTGAGAAAGTCGGAATAGAAGGAACTTACCTAAACTTTATAAAAGCAGTTTATGAAAAGCCCACAGCTAATATCATCCTCAATGGGGAAACACTGAGAGCTTTCCCCCTGAGATCAGGAACATGACAGGGGTGTCCACTCTCATCACTGTTGTTTCACATAGTGCTGGAAGTCCTAGCATCAGCAATCAGACAACAAAAGGAAATGAAAGGCATCAGAATTGGCAAGGATGAAGTCAAACTTTCACTTTTTGCTGATGACATGATACTCTACATGAAGCCCTCTAGAACTGATCAATGAATTCAGTAAAGTTGCAGGGTACAAAATCAATGTACAGAAATCAGTCACATTCCTATACACCAATAATGAAGCAGCGGAAAGAGAAATCAAGAAACTGATCCCATTCACGTTTGCACGAAAAACCATAAAATACCTAGGAGTAAACCTAACCAAGGATATAAAAGACCTTTATGATGAAAACTATAGGAAACTTATGAAAGAGATTGAAGAAGACACCAAGAAATGGAAAAACATTCCCTGTTCATGGATTGGAAGAATAAACATTGTGAAAATGTCATTACTACCCAAAGTAATCTACACATTCAATGCAATCCCCATCAAAATTGCACCAACATTCTTCTCAAAGCTAGAACAAACTATCCTCAAATTCGCATGGAACCACAAAAGACCCCGAATAGCCAAAGTAATATTGAAGAAGAAAACCAAAATAAGAGGCATCAATCACAATCCCAGACGTTAGCCTCTTCTACAAAGCTGTCATCATCAAGACAGTATGGTATTGGCACAAAAACAGACACATAGACCAATGGAATAGAATAGAGAACCCAGAGCTGAGCCCACAAATGTATGGCCAGTTAATTTTTGACAAAGCAGGAAAGAGTATGCGATGGAAAAAAGATTGCCTCTTTAGCAGGTGGTGCTGGGAGAACTGGACAGCAACATGCAGAAGAATGAAACTAGACCACTTTCTTACACCATACAGAAAAATAAACTCAAAATGGCTGAAGGACCTAAATGTGAGACAGGAAACTATCAAAATCCTCGAGGAGAAAGTAGGAAAAAACCTCCTTGACCTCCACCGCAGCAATTTCTTACTAGACACATCCCCAACGGCAAGGGATATGAAAGCAAAAATGAACTATTGGGACCTCATCAAGATAAAAAGCTTCTGCACTGCGAAGGAAACAATCAAGAAAACTAATAGGCAACCGACAGAATGGGAAAAGATAGTTGCAAATGACGTATCAGATAAAGGGCTAATATCCAAAATCTACAAGGAACTCACCAAACCTCACACCCATAAAACAAATAACCCAGTGAAGAAATGGGCAGAAGACATGAACAGACACTTCTCCAAAGAGGACATCCAGATGGCCTACAGGCACATGAAACGATGCTCAACATCACTCATCATCAGGGAAACACACATCAAAGCCACACTGAGATACCACCTCACGCCAGTCAGAGTGGCTAAAATGAACAAATCAAGAGACTATAGATGCTGGCGAGGTTGTGGAGACACGGGCACCCTCCTCCACTTTTGGTGGGAATGTAAACTGGTGCAGCCACTCTGGAAAACAGTGTGGAGGGTCCTCACAAAAACTATCCATAGAACTCCCTTATGACCCAGCAATAGCCCTGCTAGGGATTTACCCAAGGGATACAGAAGTGCTGATGCATAGGAGCACATGTACCCCAATGTTCATAGCAGCACTGCCAACAATAGCCAAATCATGGAAAGAGCCTAAATGTCCATCACCTGATGAGTGGATCAAGAAGATGTGGTATATATATACAATGGAGTATTACATGGCAATGAGAAAGAATGAAATATGGCCATTTGTAGGAAAGTGGATGGACCTCAAGGGTGTCATGCTAAGTGAAATAAGTCAGGTAGGTGGAGAAGGACAGACACCATATGTTTGCACTCATAGGTCTATCAGGAGAACAGGAGAAACCTAATGGAGAACCAGGGGGAGGGGAAGAGGGAAAGAGAGTTGGGGAGAGAGAGGGACGCAAAACTTGAGAGACTATTGAATACTGAAAATGAACTGAGGGTTAAAGGGGAAGGGGGAGGGGAGAAAAGAGGTGGTGGTGATGGAGGAGTGCACTTGTGGGCAAGAGCACTGGGTGTTGTTTGGAAACCAATTTGACAATAAACTATTAAAAAAAATAAAGAAAGAAGGAGCCCTGGGGAGCCTGGGTGGCTCAGTCCGTTGAGCGTCTGACTTCAGCTCAGGTCATGATCTCATGATTGTGGGTTTGAGCTCCGGGTTGGGCTCTGTGCTGACAGCTAGCTCATAGCCTGGAGCCTGTCTTCGGATTCTGTGTCTCCCTCTCTCTCTGACTCTCCCTTGCTCGCGCTGTCTCTCTCTGTCCCTCAAAAAGAAATAAAAACCAAACCAAAAAAAAAAAAAACATTTTAAGAAACAATGAGCCCAAAGAAGTGTTTCTACTTTGGGTTTCCCCTGTATTACCATCAAGGGGCTGGAGGAGGAGGTGCGCAGGGACACAGAAACCTCACAATGGCACACCAGCTCCTGAGCACTCCTCTCCTGCAGTCCTGCCTCATCCCTGAGCCTGACCCCCGTGGAGTCCAGGGCTGCTCAGAAACTTCTTCCTCTCCCCGCTGACGCCCAGGCTTCTGCTCAGACATCTCTACCTGACTTACAGTCCAGACCCCACTCAGGCTGCTCAGCCAGAATCCACCTGAGAGCAGAGTAGTGGGGGGTGTCTCTGACCTTCCACCCCACGTGTGGCCACAGAAATAAGGAGAGAAGAACCAGCTGCTGTTGGGGCCCAGTAGGCCAAAAAACCTCCTGCAGAGTGACCGTTGATGGCACTGCCTCCGGGACACAGGAAAAGCGACCGTTGATGGCTAGGCCTCTGGAGCACAGGAGAGTCTATATAAGTGACCATTGATGGCCAAGCCGCCAGGAGAGTCTATATAAGTGACCGTTGATGGCTATGCCTCCGGGGCACAGGAGAACTATTTGGGAAGTTGCGGAACAAGTTGAAAGACTGTGAAACAACATTTGGCCTCCTGGGCTATATATGTGGCTTCTATTTAACCTATCTATGATTTTCTCGTTCCTTTGCAAAAGCAAAAAGGCATATATCTTTAAGTTTTGAATCAACTTGGGTCAGTGGCACCAGCTTTCCCTTACATTATTTCTGTTCCCAGCTCACTGCCTGCTGTTGGGGCAAACACAATCCTCTGTCTAAAATTAACTCCTTGAATGATAAGCATCTTGCCCAGACATAGCTGCTAAAGGGCCTTGAAGAAAAGAAGATTCTTTGAGAGACAGACTCCCTCATTCCTGTTTTTTTACTTCTGTTCTCACGGCTGTTCTCTCTTCTGTGATAAAAAATGATCCTTCCCAGAGCATGTTTTTACTTCTTCAAGGACCATAAACTATGTAATCATTAAAGAAAGAAAAAAAGTATGTAATCCCCTATGGCATAAAAGACACTGACTTTCTTAGTAAAGTGTGGCTTTACCACCATTCACGTTGTCTATCTTCTTTCTTTCCTATAGATAGTTCACCAACACCAACTCCCTACCAGGGACCATTTGGCTGGGGGTATGTGGGCTGGTCCCCCGTCCTCTGGAAGCTGCCCTTTCTCCTCCTCAGTCAGGCCCTCCCTAGGGTCTCCTTCAGCTCCCAGCACCTGGACAGGGCACTGGATCCCAGGGCCGTCCTCATCCCAGTGATGTTCAGAGTGTGAGGTTCTTTTCAAAAGCCACACCGATACAACCTGTGTCCACCCTTAGACAAAGGGATAAGGAAGATGTGTGGTATATACACACATACACAAATACACATGAGAGAATTTCCAGCCACAACAAGGATGAGGTCTTGCCACCTGTGACAACATGGATGGACCAACAGGGCAGTATGTCTGAAAAGTGAAATAAATCAGACTAAGTAAGACAAGTACCATGTGATTTCACTCATATGTGGAATTTACAAAATAGACTAGAAGAATAAATAGACGAGCAAACAGGAGAATCAAACCTATAAATACAGAAAACAAACTGCTGATTGCCAGAGGGAAGGTGGTTGGCAGGATGGGCGCCAGGGTGAGTGGAGAGGGAGACAGACTCCAGTTATGGAAGGAACAGGTCATGGGAACAAAAGGCACAGCACAGGGAATATGGTCAGTGAGACTGTAACCTCATTGTGCGGTGACAGCTGGCGGCTACACTGTGGTGAGCACAGCATGGTGTAGACACAAGGTGAGTCACTGTGTTGTACACCTGAAACTAATGTAATCTTGTGTCAATTATACTCAAATTTAAAATTTTTTTCAAAGAAATTAGAAAGGATAAACTATAAAAATACCAATTTTATTAATAAGTCATGGATATTCTGGTGTTTTTACATTCTTTGAGAAATTTCCTTCAGATGGATAACTTTTTTCCTAAAGTATGTTTTTTAAGCTTGTTTATTCACTTTGAGAGAGAAAGGGAGAGTGAGCACGAGTGGTGGAGGGGCAGAGAGAGAGGGAGAGAGAATCCCACGCAGGCTCCACACTGTGTGGTGGAGACCAGTTCAGGGCTGAACCCTCCACAGTGACATCATGGCCTGAGCCATAACCAATAGTCAGACTCAGCCACCCAGGTGCTCCTTAATTGCATAATTTTGAAAAAGTACACATTTTGTGAACTAAAATTGAGTGACAATTAAAGCCAACGATTAATGATTGGGGGTGGGGGAGCCACACTGAAATAAGTGCACGTGAAAAAACTGGAAGTTCTATGTGAAATGGACAAATTCATATGAACAGACAACCTATGAAGACTTAATCATGAAGAAACAGCCAACCTGACGAGACCCATAACTAGTAAGAAGGTTGAATCAGTATCAAAACAGAAAGACACATCCTGGATCAGATGGCTTCACTGGAGAATTGCACCAACATTCCAAGAAGAATAGACACCAGCCTCCTCAACGTCTTCCAGAATTGAAAGAGAGCACACTTCCTGACTTGTCTATGTTGCCAGCATTACCAATATCCCCAAAGGAGACAAAGACACTACCAGAAAAGAAAATCACCTTTTTTTTGCCCTTGGACTTGGCCTCCCCAGCATGATACACGAGCCCAAAACCCTTATGGAAATCAACCCTGAATTGTGCCCTAAAATAACTCACCCCACACTCAGTCACTTACAGATAGCACCAATGTGTGCATGTTTCATTTTAATGTTGTTTGAAAAATTTCTGATAAATCAGGAGTTGGGGGTTTAGGAGAGGTGGTGACACAAAAGGGGAAAGTCATAGGGTGGAGGTTGGTGGTTGTCAGGGGCAGGTGGCAGTAGTGCCTCTTCCCCCCCGCCCCCATGCCTGCTGTTGTCTCCTGAAGAGGGACAGACTGTCACCTTCCAACATGATGGGCCAGTCCTCTCCCTGGCTACCGCTGCAGAGAACACATGCACTGTTACAATAAGGCGTGGAAAGGCTATGTGAGGTTGACAGAAACACAGAGCCTTATACATACAGGTGTTTGTGTGGGGTGTGGGTCAGAGGAGAGACTGGGGTGCAAAGAAATAATGGATAGAGAGAGGAAAGGGACCCCACATAGAAATAAATAAAACATCCCAACTAAGTGTCAAGATCGGGGGGCATAAATGTGCCAGGCACCCATTAGGCATCAGACACCCATTGCCTGCACTACAGGGCTCAAGATAAAGTCTCTAAGGAACAAGGAGACTGAAGAGTTGGAGGAGCCAGTTTCATGAGACCAATACTCACTGGAGGAGGAAATGTCATCCCATCAGGCAGCTCACTACTCCTGACCTTAGTGTGACCCTGCACCTCACTGAGGATCTTGGCATCTTTTTTATCTGAAGCAAATGTGATCGCCAAACCGTTGGGCGACTCTGACCTGCTTTGTGCCACCTGGAAGAAGACAGAGGGTAGCCCTGGACAATGCCAAAGCAGAAAGAAAGACACCAAAAGAAGGGGTGAGGATGTAACACATAGGAAGGGATGAAGACATAGGAAATCAGAGGGTGGGAAGGGACACTGGGGTATCTCTGTGTGGTGTGCATCTTAGCAGATGCAGGTAGGTGTGGGGACCCCCAAGTAGGTAGTAGTTGATTGCATTGTTCACCTGCTCAATGTCCATGCCTCGGCCACATAAGTTTGTGGCCACAAGAACTTATCATTGAAGATCTTTAAACTACTGACAACAAGAAAGCCTTTGTCGGAAAGGAAATTGGAAAAATGTTCACAGTCTTTCACTTGGTGGTCTGATTTCCTCCCAAGGACACAAAACCTCTCTCCATCTCTGACCCACCTCTCCTCCTGAAGGGGTCACTCAGTGGATGGCAATGGCTGGGAAGTTCTGCTCCACCAGGAGCTGGGCCAGGGCAATGCAACGCTGCACAGACTTCACAAAGAGCTCTGTGTGGAGAGTAGGGGGAGTGGGCCCACAGGTGTGTGTGTGTGTGTGTGTGTGTGTGTGTAGGGGAGGAGACAATGTGCCAGAGGAGATTTCAGGAAGTGCACCCTTTACATAAATCCTGCTAAGTCCCTCTTATTCCCCCCACATTATTCCTCATTTGCTCTCAGTACAGCTTACTCTTCCTTTCTCTCCTCTGGTTCTGATTTTCTTGAGCACATTGACCTCCGAGAAGATACAGAACAGTAACCAAACTTAGCAAACTTGTTAGGACACAGGAATGAGGTTACTCTATGAAAAAGGACTAAATGCAGGAAGTAGGGTCTAGAATGAACAATACTCCTGTTTATAAAACATTAAACCTAGGACTGACCCTAATTCTCAGAGTAGTTTTAGTGTGAATAAGTTACACAAGCTGAGAGAATGCTTCTCCTCTGGGAGTGCTACAAGAAGAAAGAAACACATTTAAAACCCTGGCGCGCCTGGGTGGCCTACTTCTGCTCAGGTAATGATCTCACGCTTTGTGAGTTCAAGCCCCGTGTTGGGCTCTGTGCTCACAGCTCAGAGCCTGGAGCCTCCTTCAGATTCTGTGTCTCCCCCTCTCTCTTCCCATACTCATACTCTGTCTCTGTCTCTCAATAATAAAAAAAAAATTGAAAAAAAAAAAAAAAACCCTAACTGGACCAACGTAAAATGGGATTTTTAGGAATTTAAAACTCTTCCAGGCTTTATATTTCATGTTTGCTCTATTTATTGGTATTTTAATTTATTTGAATATCTGACCAAGCCAGTCATGGAACGTCATAGCACCTCCCTCCTGCTCTGCCCCTTGTTATCCATCAGAAACATCACCAATTTGACCAAAAAACACATAGTCAATGCTCATTATTCACAGATTCTGAATTTACAAATTTACCCATTTGCTAAAAACTGTCTTAAGTGTCAAGTCAATACTCAAGGCACTTTACCATCATTCACAGACATGCCCAGAGCAGCAAAATAGTTACCTGAATTGCATGTGCTCAGCTGAGGTCAAAATTTTTTTGTGTGACTTGAAAAAGTCCTCCTGAGACATAAAAAGTTGCAAAGGCACTCTCAACACCGGAACACAAAATTCATGGCCTTACTTTGTCTAATGAAACATATACTAATAAGCTGGCACAATCAGCACAAAACTTTTCAGCGAAAAGTGAATCAACTATTAGCTATTAATGAAGGAAAAAAATAGATATAACCTTTCCACCATACCCCATTCCACACCATACACATGCAGACAGCAAACGATTAAAATCCATAAAATTTCAGAAAGGATTACAGAAAAGTATTTTTATGACTATGATTTAAGAAAGAATTTGTTAAACAGAACCCAGAAGCCACTTGTGCTAGAGAAGAATTCCTATGTGTTATTAGGTAAAATTAATAACTGCTGTCATTACAAAAGTGAAAAGACAAGCCATTTAATAGAAGTTGTTTGCAACACGTGGTACCAAGCAAGTGCTAGACCACAGAGCATGTAAACACCGCTCAGCTCAGTGAGCGTAAGACAGACTACTTAATAAAGAAATGGCGTGAATTGTCCCCTTCGCCAAACTCAAGTGGAAACCAGAAGCCATGGGAGCATTTGGAGATACAGGACAGAGTTCATTCCATATGTGGTTGATAAAGGATGGTCTCCCAGGGCACTGAGCAGGTGAGCATGGGAAAACAGAGGAATGAAAAGTTACAAAGAAGGAATCTAAATAATAAACATGGATATGGAAATATGCTTTCTCTACTTGGCTAATGGAAATGCAAATCATGACCATAGACAGACAATGTGAATGCATCTGACACACGCTGTGTGGAAGATCCCAGTCTTAAAGACCCGTGTGGTGTACGATTCCAATTTCAAGAAATGTCCATAATACACAAATCTACAGAGACAGAAAGTACATCAGCTGTTGCTGAGGGCTGGGGGAAAGGCGATGGGAGAGAGGGGGAGTGACTGCTAATGAGTACATGCTCACTCCTGGGGTGATGAAAATGTTCTGGAAGTGATTGTAGCCACAGTGGCACAACTCTGTGAATATACTAAAAATGACTGAATTGGTCACGTAGGTCAGTGATTGCTGTGTGGGTAACATCTCCATAAAATTGTAATAAAAACCCATAATAAGATATAATGCTATATCCACTAGAATCTCTAAGTCACACTGACAGACTGAAGAACTGGTGTCGGGGCAGATGGTGGAGCAGGAGGCATCAGTAATTCGCATCTCCACCTGGACAACAGGTGCACTGGTGGAATCTGATAGAACTGCTGTGGAAAGCTGGAGGGTATTGAAAGCATGCAACTTCCAGGTGAAAGCCTCTGATGGTGAATTGCAGTTAATTTCAGTCATTTTCAGCCTGACACCATGGATGAGGATATCACCTCCTGAGCCCCAGGCCTCAGACACCCAAAGTGATTCCTACAGCAGTTTGAAAACAACTTGTGGAAGCCAAGGTGAGTGATTAGGACAGTGTCCTCCAAACATCAGGAATAAGTGTTCTGATTGCTGCTTTTGGTCAAGGGGACGCAGGAGACACGTAGGCAACCATGTTTGTAATTCCCACCACATATATGACAAGCCCTCTCTCCTCTGATTGAAGTAACTTCAAGGGTATTTAATGACCTGAGGGCTTACCCCTACTTCATTTTCCCTTTTGCAAGGGAAGCATATAAGAACTAAAACATCAAAAAACAGCAGCAAATACAAAGACATTTAGTAAAGTACATGTGCACAGGGAAGGGTACAGGCTCATAAATGATCTGAAAGTCCGAGCAAGTAAGGGAGGGTCAGAGAGACAGGGAGAAAGAATCTCAAGCAGGCTCCACAGTGTCAGTGCAGGGCCTGATATGGGGCTTGAACCCACAACCCATGAGATCAGGACCTGAGCTGAAATCAAGACTTGAACACTTAACCAACCGAGCCATTTTGGCACCCCAAAACACGCTTTAAGTAAAAAGGTTAAAAAAGATAAGGAATATTACATATTACTACATCTTTCAATACAAGAAGATAGAATAATCATACACATTTACACACCTAATAACATGACTCAAAATATAGGAGGCAAAACCTGACAGACTGAAGGTGGAAATACACAGTTATACAATAATAGTTGGAGGCTTCAACACCCTTATTTCTAGATGGACAGAAAAACCAGACAGAAGACAGAAATAGAAGACACAGAGGACATGAACAACACAGTGATCCCACTAAATGTAACACCGTACACCCAACACTCTAAACCCAAAATGCAGAACACATGGTCTTTCCCATGCACCTGGATGAACTCCAGTTTTGATCATATATAGGCTACAAATTCATTCTCAATAGATTTGAAAGATGTCACACAAACTATCAAATATATCACAAGGGAAAGTAGGAAATATTTAGAGACAAACAAAAGTGAAAACATGACACACCAACACTTATGGGATGAAGTGAATGTAGTGCTTAGGGGGAAATTTATACAGATGCTTACATTAATAAAGATGAAAGAATTTAGAAATAAAGTGACACCTCCACCATCAGGTAATCTACAAGGAAGGAGGCAAAAATATCCAATGGGAAAAAGACAGTCTCTTCAACAAATGGTGCTGGGAAAGCGACAGCCACATGCAAGAGAATGAAACTGGACCATTTTCTCACACCACACACAAAAATAAACTCTAAACATTGAGACCTGAAACTATAAAATCCATAGAAGAAAACATAGGCAGCAATCTCACTGACATCAACCACAGAAACAAATTTCTAGGTATGTCTCTTGTGACAAAGGAAAAAAGGAAAATGAAACAATTGGGACTATCCCAAAATAAAATGCTTTTGCACAGTGAACGAAATTATCAATAAAACAAAAAGGTCACCAGTGATGGGAGAAGATATTTGCAATTGATACATTCCATAAAGGCTTAATATCCAGCTAATAACCAAAATATCCAATAACATAAACACCTCTGCACCAAAACACCAAATAACCCATTTAAAAAATGGACAGGGGGTGGGAACCTGGGTGGCAAATTTGGTTGAGCATCAGACTTCAGCTCAGGTCATGATATCATGGTTCAAGCCCCACCTCTGCCTGGTTCACTGCTGTCATGGCAGAGCTGGCTTCAGGTATTCTGTCCCCAAATATCTGCTCCTCCCTCGTATGCACCCCTGTCTTAAAAAAAAAAAAAAAGTTTTAAAAAATGGGCAGGTGACATGAAGAGACATTTTCCAAAGACTACAAACAGATAGCCAACAGGCACATGACAAGATGGTCAACATCACTCAACATCAGGCTATGCAAATCAAAACCACAACGAGATATCACCTTCTACCCCTCAGAATGGCTGGGGGGTGGAGGAAAAGGAATCCTCATGCGGTGTTGCTGGGAATGTGCACTGGTGCAACCACTGTGGGACAGTATAGAAGTTCCTCAAAATACTAAAAATAGAATTGCCATATGATACAGTAATTCCACACACACTAATTTGAAAAGATATAGACAACCCTAGTTTACTGCAGCATTATGTATTCTAGCCAAGATATGGAAGCAACCCAAGTGTCCATCCATAGATAAAAGGATAAGGAAGATGCTATATAATAGATATATAAGATATATCTTTTCTCTGAGTTAATTATACTTTGATTAATAATAAATTGTTTTTTAAAAAGATCTCAAATCAACACCCAAACTCTAAACTTAATGATGTACATACAGACAAAACCCAAAGTTACCAGAAGAAAATAAATAATAATATTAGAGCAGAGATAAATAAAGCATAGAAAAACGATCAAGAAAATCAATGACACCAAAGTTGGATCTTTTAAAGATCCATAGAATTGACAACCATTTAACTGGATTGACTAAGACAAACAGACAAGAATAAAGTTACTAAAATCAGAAAGGTAAGTGGGGATTTTACTATCTATTCTACAGAAATAAAGGAGACACAATCATTTCAGGTGATGTAGAAAAACAGCATTTGACAAAATTCAACACTCTTATTATAAAAACATTCAACATGGAGGAGGGTACTTGCGGGGAAGAGCAGTGGGTGTTATATGGAAACCAACTTGACAATAAAGTACAAATTTTTAAAAAATCCAACAAATAGGAATAGAAGGAAACTACCTCAACATAATAAGACCTTGAATGAATACGCCACAGTTAAATTCATACTCAATGTGAAAGGGTGAAAGTTTTTCCTTTACGGTTAGAAACAAGACAAGTGTGCCCATTTTGCCACTTTGTTCAACAAAGTATTAAAAGTTCTAGCCAAAATAATTATGGGAAAAAAAGACTAAAAGCATTAAAATCAGAAAGGAAGAAGTGAAATTGTCTCTGTTCCCAGGTGGTATCATCTTATATGTAGAAATCCCTAAGGATTTCACACAAACATGCTCACAAAATTGTTAGAACAAATGAAAAAATTCAGCAAAGTTTCATGATAAAGATCATACAAAAATCATTTTAATTTCTATACAGTAACAATGAACAATCTGAAAAAGAAGGTTTAGAAGAAAATTCCAGTTAGAACTGATTTAAAAAAAAATAAAAGACTTGTTTATTACATTAAACAAGCCAGTAAGCCACCTGTACACTGAAAATTACAAGACATTGACTAAAGAAGTTAATGAAGATGTAAATCAACGGAAAGACACTCTCTGTTCATACTATCCAGCAATTTTGCTTCTTGCTATTTACCCAACAAGGTTGAAAACATACCCACAGAAACACCTGCACACATGTCATTCGCTCTACCTTGAGCTAGTTTATCATAAAAGGACAACAAGATCACTACGGTTTTTAAAATTTCTTCATAGTTTATACTTTAGCAACTCAAGATTGGGATTTACTTCTTGGGGATATTCCCTAAGCCTCATTGCACACATGCAGCTTCTATCAGATAGGACTGAATTGCTCACACGATTTTCACTTTACAGTTTATTAGAAAACAGAACAATTGCCTTTCAAAAATAAAATACATATAAACTACAAGGCCTCTGTCAAATTAATATATGATCTCACATGCCAAGTTAGAAACAGATAGCCACTTTTGAAACATGTGTCCTGTTTTTGTATTTGATGTATCTTAAGAGTTTATTTTTGCTTGTTTCCCTTGCGTCAGGAAACATATCTAGAAAAAGTTGCCATGCAAAATGTCAAAGAGGTTACTGTCTGGCTTCTCTTCTAGAATTTTTATGGTTTCAAGTGTCAAATTTAGACCATTAATCCATTTTGAATTTATTTTTTATGTATAGTGTAATAAAGTGATCCAGTGTTTTTCTTTTCTGTATTGCTGTCCAGTCTTCCCAATACCATCTGTTGAATAGACATTTCCCATGGGATATCCTTTCTGCTTTGTGGAAGGTTAATTGACCATATAGTTGTGGGTTTATTAAAAAGCTTCTGCACAGCAAAGGAAACAATCAACAAAGCTAAAAGGAAACCTATGGAATGGGAGAAGATTTCTGCAAATGACATATCTCATAGAGAGTTAGCATCCAAAATATATAAAGAACTTCTGACACTCAACACACCAAAACAAATAATCCAATTAAAAAATGGGCAGAAGATGTGAACAGGCCCTTCCCCAAAGAAGACATCCAGATGGCCCAGAGACACAAGAAATGATGCTCACCATCATTTACCATCACGAAAATGCAAATAGAAACAGCAATATCACCACCTGTCAGAAGGGCTAATCAGCAACACAAGGAACAAAAGGCATTGGCAAGGATGTGGAGAGAAAGGAACACTCCTGCACTTTTGGTGGGAATGCGAACTGCCGAAACTCAGCTGGAAAACACTATGGAGGTTCCTCTAGAAGCTAAAAATAGAACTATCCTAGGATCCAGCAATCACACTACTGGGTAAGCACTAATTTGAAGGAATACATGCATCCCTATGTTTACAGCAGCATTGTTTACCATAGCAAAGATGTGGAAGTAGGCCAAGTGACAAACCACAGATGAATGGATATAGAAAAGTGGTGTGTGTGTGTGTGTGTGTGCGCGCGCACGTGTGCAAATGTGTATACATAAAATATAATATGATTCAGCCACAAAAAAGAATTAAATCTTGCCATTTGCAGCCACATGGATGGAGCTAGATAGTACAGTGCTAAGTGAAAAAAGTCAGTTGGATTAGACAAATACCATATGATTTCACTCAAAGGTGGAATTTAAGAAATCAAAGAGTAAAAGAGAGGGAGAAAGCAAGAAGTAGACTCTTAATTATAGAGAACAAAATGCTGGTTACAGGAAGGGTGGGGGTGGGGAGATGGCTGAAATAGGTGATGGGGATTAAGACGCGCACCTGTGGTGATGAGCACCGGGAGATGCATGGAATTATGGAGTCAGTACATTGTATACCTGAAACTAGTATAACACTGTATGTCACTAACCGGAATTAAATAAAAACTATAAAAAAGTTTTAAAAATACAAAAGAATCATGTTTTTAAAATAAAATTCATTAAAAAACAGCTTCATTGATGCATCATTGATACACAAAGACCTGCATGTATTTAATGTACACATTCTGATGACTAATCCTGTGCCTAAATCATGATACCATTACAGTGGGGGGGGGGGTCATGGAGGGGCCACTGCCTTTATCTCCTCAAATTATGCTAATAGGAACAAAGACACATTCAGACATCTTTTAGAGATAAGGAAGTCTGGGGTTCTTCATGTCACAAAGTGGCAGTGAGAACAAACCTTGTATCACTCTGTCCCCCACAAGCAGCTGGCCCAACTGTGAAACAGAATCATGAACACATTCAAGTCAGTCATTATAAGTGGTGGCATTTAGAAAAACCCTCCACACACTCAAAATGTCCACGTCCAGAGGATCCCTTTAACCCAGTCTCATATCCTCTGTCCCAAACCCTCCCTACTTTAGGCCCCCATTATATATATATATATATATATATATATATATATATATATATATATATATATATATGAGAGAGAGAAAGAGAGAGGGACTGGGGGGAGGGGCAGAGAAAGAGGGAGACAGAGAGTCTAAGCAGGCTCCAAGCTCTGCACTGTCAGGACAGAGCCTGATGTGGGGCTTGAACTCATGAACTATGAAGGCAGATGCTTAACCGACTGAGCCACCCAGGCACCCCAAAGTTCTCTCCTTTAGAAGCACTGAGAGACATATCAGAGCCCTGGGCACTGTCACAGCCACAGAACTAACAGGGTGTGGCCAGAGCCCCAGGAGATGAGACTAAGGGAGGAGCTATGGGGTGGGTGAGCTCCTGATGAGGTCCTGTCTACACCAGGGTCTCAGGGATCACTCCATCCAGACTTACTTGCAGACTGAGTGTATCTCCATCTTTTTCCCCCTGTGAGAAGAAAACATCATGTCAGAGGCCAGGGAGAAGGTTGGGCCATGAGGTCCTAAAGTAACCCCTGAAATTATGAACCCCTAAGAAATTTCCAGAACTTTAACTACAGACCCAGGGCAATATTAGATAATATGAGGTAGGAGGATATATGGAAACTAGATCAAATCCTCCTGGAAGTTTGTGTGCAGCAGGGCCTCCCCTCTGTCCATGACTTCAGGACTCAAGTCCCATCACCAGAAGCATTGAGGTGAACATTTTCTGTCTTTTTCAGGTTTGATTTCCAAAGAGTATTAGCAAAAAGGGTCTCCCTGGGTAAACACATGTATGTGGATTGTGCCTCCCAGGACTGAGGCAACACACAGGAAAATTACATAGAGCTTGATACTCCTCAGTGCCCCCAACTTTGTGCAAGAAAACTCAGACCTCATTCCTTTCCTTGCTGGAACTCTTCCTCCTCCAGGCCACAGGTCCAGTGACCACAACTGCAAGGACAGCCAGACCAGCAATGATTCCCATGATGGGGATGTGGGAGTGAGGCAGGGCTCTGGGAGGGAAAGGGAAGGTGACAGGTCTGACCCCCAGGCCTCAGCTCTGATCCTACAGAGGTCCTACAAAAGGTGTCATGTGTTCTGTTGTCTGAGAACAGAGCCCACACCTTCATCCCCCTTCTTACCCCATCTCAGGGCGACGGGCTCCTGCAGCCCCTCGTGATGCACAGGCATGTGTGTCTCTGCTCACTCCAGAAAGCACCACCACAGCATACACTTCTGGAAGGTTCCATCCCCTTGTGGTGTCCACAAGGTCCATGTCCTGGGTCAGGTCCTTCCCATCATTGCCAGGTCACAGTAATCTCTGTCCAGTAGAAGCCCAAAGCCCAGCATCTCGGGGTCCCCCCATGGTCTGAGATGAGGTGGTGGGTCACACGTGTCTGTGGAAGATCTGAGGGAAAGGGTCAGAGGCTTTAGGAACTGTGCATTAATCCCCCATTGGCCACTGAAGCAGCACTCCTGTGACCTTGCTGAGAGTGGAGAGGACAACGGGGGTGGGTGGTGGGAGTGCAAGACTCACACCCCAGCCTGAGCTCCAGGATCTCAGACAACTTCCCATCCCTCAGGAAGGTCTGGAGGCAGGCTAAATAAGACAGCCTAGGGGAGGAGGCTCAGGGTATCTGAGTGGGACGACAGAGACTTCTGGGCCTGACTGGTAGAGGAGGCCCAGTGGCTCAGAACACCAGGGGTCAGCCCTCCAAGGAAGCTGGACGTGGGACAGAGAGCAAGGCCTGAGGGAGGAAGTCACCCAGTGGTGCCCCAGGTGAATATCAGGGTCAGAGACACCTGCTATGAAATTCTTTCAGAGATAACCCTCTCCATCTCCTTAGAGACGGGATCTGCTCAGTGTCCTGATGGAAGGATGGATCCTCTGAGCGAGTTTCTCTCTGGTACAGGATCTGAAAACCCAGGGGAACTCCTCACCCTCGGGATCCAAGGAGAAGGGCGGGGAAGATTTCTGCTATCAATCCCGTCTTCCTCCCTCTTCGGTGGGGCAGCAGGAGGTACAGCCCAGCCCTAGGGGAGATCAGGGGAGCTTGGCGGCCCCACATACCTTCATCTTTCAAGGTTTCTTTCCTTTTCTCCAGGCACCTGAGGAGCCACCGCACACACTCCTCTGCAGGTTACACCCGGTAGTGCTCGGCTGCTGGGTCCCCTCCCACTGGCGCCTGTGATCTGAGCCGCCTCCTCAGCCGCCCTCCAGGAAGCGCGGTCCTCCTTCAGGGCGCGGTAACAGGCGCCCTCACAGGAGAATTGTACAAACCCCCTGAGGAGGCTCCCATCGGACCCCAAGATGCAGCCAGAAATCTCTTGTAAATTGTGAGACCTAGAAACAGCCTCGTGGCAAGCCCCTCCCACCGTCTCGCCCTACGCTGGCAGCCCCGCCCACTAGCCCGCCCCCCCGCAGTCAGCCCCCTCACCCCCGCCCCGCCCCGCAGGCCAGCTACCCGCGGTGATTGGTCGAAGATCTCTGAAACAGTACACAAAATCCGAGTGAATCCTGGCCACCTCATCCCGGGGTAGGGGACCGGGAGGGTCTCCTGGCCTCGGGGTGAATCTCGGATCCGGGAACTCGGGGCGACCCCAGGCGGTCCAAGGGGGATTCAGGGACTCCAGACATGGACCCGGGCCCAGGTCACTCACCAGACTCGTTCTGGTCATAGTAGCGGAGGGCGATGTGCAGGGTCTGTGCGTGCACCTTCGCGATCTCCGTCTGCTCCTCCCCAACCGCGGTCCCTCCGGCTCCACCCACGGCTCCCACGGCTCCACCCTTGGACTCGAGGCATCGCTGTGGAGTCGCAGGAACTGTGTCTCGTCCACGTGGCCCACCGAGACTTACGGCGCCTCCCCGAGGCCGGGCCCGGCCACCGCGGTGTGGAAAGCGCGGAGCGGCTGAGACCCAGACCGACCTTCCTCCGGACGCCAGGCCCAGGTCCCAGGTGGAAGCAGCCTGGAAGGCAAGGGGAAGGGGATCGGAGAGGGGAAGAGAAGGGCGGAGTCGGTGAGGCACCGGGAAAGATAGACCGGGGTGGGGCCTGGGACGGGTAGGGGTCTGAGGTGGAGGCAGCGGCCCTCCAGGGGACCAGGGACTATGCCCCACCCCTCTCCTCTTGCCGGGAGCTCTCTCTGTCACACTGTTTCCCTGAGTTCTGGTCCAGAGCATTTGTGAAGAAACCAGGTAGAGACACCAGACTGGGCTCAGCCCTTTCTCCTCTCTTCCCTTCCAGGAAACCCCTCCCTGGACTCTCTGCCTCTAACCCCTTTACCTCTCTCCCTGGACTGACAGACTCACTGACTGACTGATTACCTATTTATTTACTTATGTATTCACTGTTTTTATTTAAATTCCAGTTAGATAACATATACAGTGTTCTATTAGTTTCCGTGTAAAACAAACAATTCCATACATCACCAGGTGCTCTCATCAGGGCAGCAAAATGCAAAACAAAGAATAAGGACCACTTCTCACACCATTCATGAAAATAAATTCAAAATGAATTAAAGACATAAATGTGAGACCTAAAACCATACAAATCCTAGGAGAGAACATACGCAATAATTTCTTTGACATGGGCAGAAACAGCTTTCTAGATGTGTCTCCTGAGGCACGGGAAACCAAAGCACATATAAAGCCCTGGGACTTCACCCCAATAAAAAGCTGCACAGGGAAGGACATAACCTCCTGGATTGTTATAGAAGGAAACTTACTCCCAGGGAATCTGATGTCAGAGTGTGAGCTGGGATAGTTGGTGGAGAAACAATGGTTTCCTCTCTAAACCTGGGGCCCCTGTGCCTGGGGGCACCAGCTCGAGATTCTCACAGAGGCCAGTTTGCTTTTTGTTAATAAAATTCACCACTGAATGATCAACACTCTAATGTGTCAAAGTACTGACTTTACCCTTCATGGACACATTTGTCTAAACAGCCTTAGGCTTCCAGTAACCAAAGCTGTAATTGTCACTTTCCCAAACCACGACTGAGGGTTTTTGTATATTAAAATGATCTTCATTCCGTGGCTTTGTCTGTGAGTCCCAGACAATCCTCAACACAAAGCAGCACATAGAAGTACAGTTTGTTGCTGTATCTGATCTGTGTCTGGGCCTTGATTTCTCAAGGTGATGAAGTGACAGCTGAAAAGGCTAATGCCATTGAGAGAAGATTTCTTTTCTTACATTTCCCAAGGGGAGGGGCATGGCACAGCACACAGGGCCACATGGGGAAGCACCCAGGAGGGCCAGGCGACAGACAGAAGGAGAGGAAAAAAGCATTGGTCAGAGCCTTGACTGTGTTTTCCTTGAGAAAGGGAAGGAGGGGCTGGGAAACATTTTGGAATTTACTAGTCTGAAAAACGTTATCAGTGGGCTCTGGGTGATTGGAGCTGTCTCTAGAAGTCTGCTAGCCGGCCCTGGGTCATTAGGCAGAGGAATATTGCCTCCTGGAGGTTATGCACCTAAAAGAGACATGGTTCAGGGTATGGGAACTGGATTGTAAATTAACAGAGGAAATGGATAATCATGGGTAAGCACTTCGCTGTCTTTCAGAATTGGCCAGCCAGGGGAGGGAGAGTGTCTCCCCAGTTATGGAAAACACCAATGCCAGAGGATCAAGACTATAGAAAATATCATTCATATAATATATTTCAACCATAGCGTGCAACTGTTAATCCCCTCAAAGTTGCAAGTATTTAGTGCAGTGAAAAGGCCCTTCAGCAGTGTTCGTGCACTGCCTATATTTATGAATGAAAACCTAAGGAATATAGTATTAGACTATTATTGGTACAGTTTTCTCCACCCTGACTAATGTACAGAGGTAATTGGTTCTCAGGCAGCCCCTACAGACTGTAGTAAATACTAGATGCAAAGAATATCTTGCTACACCCTGTTAATAGAGATTTATTAAAAGTCTGTATAACAACATACTTAAATGTGAGAATTCCACAGCTTTAGAATTCTTTCCGTCTCCTTCTTTTCCTCACCCGGCACCTGCAGCCCTTCTCTCTGTCTCTCTCATCCCTCAGACCATCTCCCTCCCTTAGTCTCCACCACCTTCTCCCTCCTGAATTGTGGCACTCATGCCACCCCATCACCTGCCACCTGGGACTCTTCTCCCCACAGGGGTCCGTGATCCTGCTAATGTGAGTCAGGTCATGTCATGTCTTCACTGAAAATACTCCAGTGGCTTGGTCTCACTCTTGGGAAGCCTCGAGAATGTAGGGCACAAGAACATAGGGGCTTGGGCTAATTTGGTGAAAGCTGTCTACACAGCATAAAAGGACATTCATGGTGCATAGTAGGCTCTAAAGTAATTGTTGAATGCATGAATGAAATATGACTGTATTAGAACTTAATTGCATCACAAAAAATCACAAAATGAAAAATACATAAGCAAAAATGAGGAAAGATTTTATTTCATGCCACTAGAGTGCCTGAGGGCTCATAAATTCATTCTAGTGGCAAGACCACTATGCACACTGAGGCTGTGCAGTGGTTTTCTATTGCTGGAGAACAAATTCCCACAAACAGTGACTTCCCACAGCACCTGTCCCTGTGTCCCAGTTCCCCAGGTCAGAAGTCCAGCGTGATGCTGAGGGTTCTGTCCTGTGTATCATAGGCAGTGTTTGCACCTAGAACTCAGCATCCCCTCCAACTGTGCACAGAGCTGTTGACAGAATTCCGTTTCCTGGAGCTGGAGGACTACAGTCCTCACTTCCTTGCACAATGTCAGTAGACTGCTGCTCTCAGCTCCTGCAGCCACCAGCACTGCTTGCCCAGTGACCCCTTCCACTGTCAAGGCCTCCCTCCCACTGAGTCCTGCTCACTCTGTCAGGCCTTCACTCAGGAAAAACCCCATCCTATTAAGGGCTCACCTGATGAGGTCAGGATTACCCATGATAACCCTCCTATTATAATTCAGCTGATATGACCTTTAACTGCACATGCAAAGTTCCTTCACATCAGCACCTGGATTAGTGTTTGATCCAACAACTGGGAGAATATGAACAACCCGAGGTTGGTTAGGGCAGCCATCTTGGAATCGGCCCAGAACAGCCCGGTTCTTCCTCTTTGTCTAATGGATCACAGTCAGAGATCAAAGTTCAAATAAATAGATTGTCTGAATATTAATAATATGTATTCTGTTACATTAGGTATAGATATTCTTCTTAAATCTTAAAACCAATTGATGATGTTTACCGTCTCATGGTTACTTTAGAGCCAATAGAAAGTAAAGTGGAATAGTTCGTCCTGTTCTTTGGACCCTGTACAGTTATGTGCTGCTGCATAACAAGTTACCCAAGACTCAGCAGCTCAGAATAGCACGTTTTCATTGTCTCCCACAGTTTCCCAGGGTCAGGAATCCAGAAGAGACTCACCTGGGTGCTGCTGGCTCAGGGCCTCTCTCAAGGTCACAGTCAAGTGTCCACCAGGACTGCACCGTCTAATGGCTTGAGTGGGGCTGGGGGTTCAGAGGAAACAAGGGTCCCCCACGTGGTCGTTGGAAGAGGCCTCCTTTTCTTCCCAGATGGTCCCATGTGGCCTCGGCTCCTAGTGGACTTTTCCATAAGGTGGGTAATGACAACTAGGTGGCTTCTTCTCCCAGAGCAAGTAATCAGAGAGAGAAAGAGAGAAATAGACAGAGAGGGAGAAAGAGAGAGAGTGAGAGAGCCAGCTGGAAGCTGACATGTATTTTATGTCTGGGGACCCAGTGTCACACACCATTACATCAGCCTTTTCTGTCAGAAGTGAATCATTCAGGGGCGCTTGGGTGGCTCAGTCTGTTAAGTGTCAGACTTTGGCTCAGGTCATGATCTCACAGTTCGTGAGTTTGAGCCCTGTGTCAGGATCTGTGCTGACAGGTCAGTGCCTGGATCCTGCTTCAGATTCTGTGTCTCCCTCTTTCTGTTCCTTCCCTGCTCAGGCTCTGTCTCTTTCTCTCAAAAATAAATAAGGATTGAAAAAAATTTAAAAAAAAATAATAAATGAATCATTCAGTGCAGCCCACACTCAAGAGAGAGACATTTCAATCCACTTCTGGAAGGGAGGATGTCAAAGGATTTAGGCACACATTAAAACCAAAATTAATATTAAATATTGTTTTTGGACTTTGTAAGTAAAATGATTCTTTCACCCATTATTTTTCCTGAGTTGTTCAAATTTCTCTTTAGAAAGTAATCATGAGGGGCCCCAAGGGGGTTCTGTCGATTAAGCGTCCAGCTTCGGCTCAGGTCATGATCCCATGGTGTAAGGAAGCAGGTCTGAAACTGACTCCATGAGACAGGAGAAGGGCACACATTGCCCAGGGCAAAAGGGACCACCCTTGTAACATTCAATCAGGAAAGGCCAGCTAACATCTTTAACATTTCTAAGGGCAGGCCTAAAGATGGAGGCTAAGACTAGTCACGCCCTACAGGAGGGTCCTGGGCCCACTCTGTGATTGGTCAATACTCTAAATGTTGTGATTGGGTCCCGCCAAAAGTAACAAATACTCTAGACAATGTGAGTGGTTAGACCTGCTGTCAATAATATTGTATAATAATGATTGGATCACTGTACCTATGTCACAATTTCCTGTAACTCCCCCTTCCCAAACTCATAAAAGCCCTACCCTGCCTTTGTTCGGGGCTCTCAGCATGGATCTGCTGCCTTAGTAAAGTCTGTGAGCCCGAGCTTAGGCTCGGCCAGCCTAAGCCTGTAATAAAACCGCCCTTTGCTTTTTCATGCGTGATTTGGTCTCCCTGGTAGTCTCTGGTTTTGGGGGGCGATATTAAAATCTGGGCATAACAATGGTTCATGGGTGCAAGCCCCAGATGGACCTCTGTGCTGACAGCTAGCTCAGAGCCTGGAGCCTGCTTTAGATTCTGTATCTCCCTCTCTCTCTGACCCTCCCCTGCTCGCGCTCTCTCTGTCTCTCAAAAAATAAACAAAAACAAAAACAGAAAGTAATCATGAGAAGTTTATATTAATGAAACATCTATAATAAACTTAACATATATCACTATGGTTTTCAATGAGATTTGGTAGAAGAGATTTAGGAATCAACAAATTCTAAAAAACACTCTTACTATGTACTAAAAAAATTTTAGGCAGTTCCGTTTGTTGTCATTTCCTATTTGCTATTTCCATTCTTATTTGCTATTTCATCAGTGGCTATTCCTTTGTATGACTTTCAGCTTAATTTACATTGAACAACAATGTTTTGGGAATGTATTGAATCCAGTTGAAATGAGGTTAATGTGACCCATCAAATCCTTCACGAGATACAATTGCCTGCATTTGCAACATTGTAGCCCAAAATCAATAGAGATGCAAGTGAGCAAAAGGTCAAATGACCTATGTGTATCACCTTCTGTATTTTCTCTCCAACATGGCTCAGAATAATTGGCTGCAGTTTTGTTCCAATGCAAATAGTTCTTACAAAGTATCCTTGGTATGAACTTTGGTATTTCATTTTAATTTCCTTAAAAAAAATTAACCTGGAATGGTTAACAAACTCCAGTTTGAAAAATGCCAATTGAAGGAGTTCTGATACAGTAAACCTCTGGGCATCTGCACTGGAATAAGAAACAGAAGGAATGAAGTCCCGTGGACCATCCCCAGTCCCATCCCCCCGTGTAACCTCTATCTTGAGACTCCTGGCTACAATTCCTTTGACTTGCTCTAAAGATATTACAATAAGTGTATAAATTCCCCAACCAAATGTTGTTTTTTGCCTGTTTTTAATCTTTCCTTATGCCCTAGATATTCTTCTGTGACCTAGTGTCATGTCTAGTTGACTTATCTTTTTTAATTTTTCATGTTTACTTATCTTTGAGAGAGAGAGAGAGAGAGAAAGCACACAAGAGGGGTGGGGCAGAGAGAGACACAGAATCTGAAGCAGGCTCCAAGCTCTGAGCCATCAGTATAGGGCCTGACGTGGGGCTTGAACTCACAAACCTCATGAACCATAGGATCATGACCTGAGCCAAAGTTGAACACTTAGCCAACTGAGCTACCCAAGTGCCCATCGTTGACTTATATCTGATGTGGGAGGTGTAGTTCACCCATTTTTACTGCTGTAAAGTTTTACATTTTGTTAGCCACACTATTCTATTTTCCTATTTATGTTTTATGTGATCATTCCAGTTGTTTCCATAAACATTAGTGCACGTGTCTTCTGCAACACATGGGCCAGTGATCCCCCAGAGTGTATGATCAGGAGTCGGATTGCTGGACTGTACGCAGGATGTGCTGTGATCAGACCGACGCATGTGAACTCGATTTCCACAGTGCTTGTGCCAGTGTAACCTTTCACCAGGAGTGTGCATGTGTTTATGTGGCTGTTTCAACTGCTCTGAAAATGAAAACTAAAAGGCAACTCTTTTACCTGAAGGGCAGGAAATAAGTAATAACTGTCACTTCCTGGTTGCAGGACCGCCCAGGTCTGACCATATTAATAACTTGACTTCCTTTACTTGTATTCCACGTACCTTGTTATTGTACGTGCAGCCTCTAAGTCCATATATGCTTCCTTTATGCATCACTATTAGTATTATTTTATTCTTTGAAATCTTTTATCATATATGTTTAGAATAATCCATGATAAAGACAGAGGAAAGGAAGGAGAGGCAGATGGACACAAGGAAAGACAAAGGACAATAGAAAATAAAAGCAAAAACAAGAAGTGAGGAATTGAAAGCAGCGAGTACAGGCAACATTTTGAAAGTGCAAGGAAGGGTATCTGGGTGGCCCAGTTGGTTAACAAGTCTGACTTTGAGTCAGGTCATGACCTCACAGTTCATGGGTTTGAGCCCCGTGTCAGGCTTGGTGCTGACAGCTCAGAGCCTGCAGCCTACTTCGGATTTTGTGTGTGTCTCTCTCCCTCTCCCCTGCTCACTCTCTGTGTCTCTCTGTCTCTCTCTCTCTCAAAAATAAAAAATAAACATTGAAAAAATCAAAGTGAAAGGAAACAAAAGAAATGTAAAATAAAAGAAATTTCAGAGCTTTATTAGCAATCTATTGCGGTGCACCAGATGACCCCCAAAGTCAGTGGCTTAAAACAACAAACCCCTCTCAGCTCACGAGATACAACAAAGACAAATGCACTGGAGCAGAGGCTGAAGGGAGGAGCTGGACAAAGAGGAGGAATTTATGGATGGAATAAGGGTAGGTGGTAGGTTTTGTAAGGATGCAGGTCTGAAACTGACTCCATGAAACAATAGAAGGGCACACATTGCCCAAGGCAAAAGGGACCACCCTTGTAACATTCTAAGGGCAGGCCTGAAGATGGAGGCTGAGACTAGTCACGCCCTACATGAGGGTCCTGGGCCCACTCTGTGATTGGTCAATACTCTGAATGTTGTGATTGGGTCCCACCAAAAGTAACATACTCTAGGCAATGTGAATGGTTAGACCTGCTGTCAATAATATTGTATAATAATGATTGGATCACTGTATTTCCTGTAACTCCCCCTTCCCAAACTCATAAAAGTCCTACCCTGCCTTTGTTCAGGGCTCACTCCACGTGGATCCAGTAAGTCTGTGAGCCCGAGTTTAGGCTGGCCGGGCCTAAAATCGTAATAAAGCCCTTTGCTTTTGCATGCGTGCTTCCGCCTCCCTGGCAGTCTCTGGTTTTGGGGGGCGATATTAAAATCTGGGTATAACATATGGGGGGTCTCCTGGGATATCCCCCCTCAGGGCTCCTGGGACCCTGACACGTTGGGCCTAATCGCCGGTGGGTGAGTGCACTCATTCTCTTGTCCGTCTGTGTCTAAGTCTTGTTTGTCTGTTTGGTTCTTTGTGTGCGCGGGCCCTTGTGCGTGGGGCCTAGGCAGGAGGTGGCCGAAACGACCTCCGTGGGGTCCCAAAGGAGCCAGGTGGACGCGCCGTGTTAAATAAAGCTCGGGATCGTGGGTGCCGGGAGACGTCTGGACCCACTGTGGAGGAAGGGAGGTAGAGAATAAGTCCTCGTGAAAGACCGAGGCAAAGTGTAATTCCTCCTTGGCGAGCGTGGCCGAAACGACCCCATTGTGTGATTCCTCCTTGGCGAGGGGTGGCCGAAACGACCCCATTGTGTGTAAAAGTCTGGAGAGCGATCAGGCCCTCCAGCATTGGTTGAAGCCCAGGGGACCAAGGGGGGGCAATTGGAGTTTGACTCCCTTGGTCCAGGGGGTCCCCACTGGTGGCAGCAGTGTGACCCCTTTAGGTACAGGGGAAGACTGGGGCAGGTCTCCTCTTGTCGGACGGACTACAGAGTATACACGGGTGAGGGCAGGTTCCGTGGCTCTGGTGTCAAAACGGCCTGCTGGCAGGGGGAAACTGGGGCTGGAGTAAGTAAGTCTCCTCTTGCCAGGATTCTGGTGGCTCTCTGAACGGGTCCTACATCGGCGGCGCAAGGGAAAGCTGGTTGCTCTTGGCTTAGCCATAGAGCCAAGTTGTGTCTGTCTCTTTGTGCATCTGTTTATGGTGTGGTATGATTCTCTGTGTGCTTTGTTTGTGTAAGTCCTCCTCGGGAGAGAAACAAAATGTCTGAATTCCACGGGCAAGCGTTGTTACCTGTCTGCATTCGAGGAGATACAAGTGGCAAGTGCGGCATCTGTTGGAGACAACAGGTGTAGGTAGGGCACTCACTCGCGTTTGTGTAAGGTTTGAGAGAGGGTTCCAGTCCCTCGGCGCTTGCAGGGACCCCAGAGAACAGGAAAAGATTGGGTCCCCCTGTCTGTCTGTTAGAAATCCTGCTGGTGGCAGCAGTGGGGTTTCGTTTCTGTTGGAGACTCTTGTGTATACCTCTCTGTGCATCTGTTTGCTGTGCAACTGTTTGTCTAAGTCCTCCGAGGGAGGGAGGCAAAGTGTGAGTCCTCACTGGGACGAAGGCGAAGTGTAATTATCTGTTTGCTGTGCGTCTAAGTGTAATTTTAATTTTGACTCTGACTGACGAGGACATGGGACAGTCTACTCAAACCCCTAGATCCTTTTTGCAGGAACAAATGGCTGACCTCCAACATTGGATGGCCAGAAGATGGAACCTTCGACCTCCCTGCCCTGGTTAAAATCTTTTTTCTCCTAGGATCCTAGCGGCCAAGAAAATTGCCGCCGCCCGAGAAACCAGAAGTCTTGGAGCTCTTCAGTAACATTTCTGGCTTCCGCTCCCATTCTTTGTTTCTGCACCTACTTGGGTGTGATATGCCTCATTGTCTCCTCCTAGCCTCAGGGGCTAAGAGCAAAATGCACTCCCAGGGACAGCTAGGTTTTGGGAGCTGGGGAGGCACTCGTGTTTTTTCTGCCACCCTGAAAATGGCGCCAGTAATCTGTGAAAGTCACCTGTTAGAACCTCCGGAGGTAAGCTAGTTTATCACCTAAATTTTGAATGCACATGTGCTTTTGTCTGGGGTATTAAGTAGAAGCCTGGACATGACTTCCCACCCCAAGGCCACACCGAGACGTCGGTCGGCCCTTTAGTAAATCTGTAAACAGCTGTTTTGTGGCCACTTCTGTACTTGTATGTCCAGTTGTTATTGTCATTGTTTTTGGTCTTGTCTGTGAAAAGTCTATGAGAGGAAATGTAGTAACCTCTGGTGTGTATGTGAGTGTGAGTGGGCGGCTGGGTCTGGCTTGCCTGCCGAGTTCGAGTCTGTGGATCCACGGGTGAGCATCCTTAAGATCCTGAAAAGCCCACGGGAGTGTGCAGAGAAGGAGACCTTATTGGTCTGAGATAAAATCATACTGAAAGGGACACTGACTGTGTTCCTTGCCTTGTAGAAGTGAGGGCTTCTCCCTCATTTCCCAGGTTAACAGCTAAAAGTTTAAAACTGGAAACTCTCCTTCTCTGCCCCCCTTGCTCTCCCTTCCCCCATTCTCCTGTACCACCTGGGTGGGGAAGGGCCGGCCTGCATAACTGACTCAGGCCGTTAAAGGGTAGCCCCACCTTCCTGAGCTCCCTGAATACTCTAGAGGAGATTTAGCCCACATCCGCTGGGTGGGGAGAGGTCAATCTGCATAAATTGCCTGAGGCAACGGGTTCTCCCTCAGCCCTAGGTGAGAAGAAATAAAGGACTGCAGAAGTCAGACCTTTTGCATCAACTTTCCAGGTCAAATTAACTAGGGAACAAAGTGTCTCACATGGCTCATTCAGTGTTTGAATCTAAGTCTGTTGGCTTGCTTGTACCTGGGTTTGATACAGTTCAAATAAGTTCCTGTTAAGTAATAGTTAATTTGGTCTGTCTCAATTTCATGGTAATTGTTAAGGTTTTGCTTTGATAAATTGAGATTATATATTGGTATAGGATGAGGTCTGTAGATGCCTGTGCTTTTTGACCTGTGACAAAACTGGGGATATTTAAAACTGTTAGAAAGCTGCTTTGTACTTAATTGATTCATAAGTTTACCATCTAAGAAAAGTTCTGGTATAAACATCTTTCAGTTGGTTACTAAGTCCTCAATTGGAGACTAAAGGTTCAGACTGATGGGGAAAAAAAAAAAAGTAATTTTGTCTTATGAGACTGTTTGTTTGTAAAAAAATGGCTTTGGGGAAAAAGTTTAAAGGCAAAGGAAAGTTGCCAAAGGTTCCTGTAGGGAAATCATTAAAAAAGAGAATTTATGTGTAAGGTTAAGATAAATAGAATATTAAAGGTATATTGGTATAAGGTTAAAATTCTGCTTTTCTCTCTTTCAAAAGACAAGTTTTTCCGAACCTGTGGTCTACTTTTGTTAAGACTATGTAAATGAAGGGTTTCTCTTTTGTTAAGAAGACAAAAGGTTTAGGTTCTATCTTTATCAGGTCTTTGATTGCTTAGTTAAAACTTCTCTGAGGTTAAAAAGTTAGGTTTTGCTAAAGGATCCCAAAGGCAAATGAGATCTTTTATTGCCACTTTGGTTTAGTAAATAGAGTTTTCAGATTTGTAACAATTTGTAATTCTATTTAGGATGTGCTTTATAATTTCCTAAGGTTTTAACTTATTTCCCAATATTCAAATGGTAGAAAAGTCTCTTGACCAATTAGGCCCTTTCATTCAAGATGCCAAGTTACTTAAAAAGCACTGTTGTATAGGTTATATTGCATGGGTAAAGGCTGCAGCTGCTCATGTGTATTTGCAGTCCCTAAAGTTTTAATGTTTGGGTATAAGGTCATTATTTAACACCTTCAGTAATCAAAATGTTAAGTGTCACTAAATTTCTTGGTCAAAGTGCATCATAATGAACTCCTCAGATCTTTAGATTCTGTCACAAAACGTGTTTCTTCTTCAGGGAAGTTGTAAAGAGGAGTTTTGGAACAAATGCAGTATTTGACATCTATTAGGTTAGTACTAAAATGGGTAAAAATTTCCAGAGCTAGAAGCTGCATTCAAGCTGAACAAGAATTAGGAACATAAGATTAAGTAAACCAATAAAAATTATAGTTTTGTAACTCTTGTTAGAAATATTGTTGGTCCTTTAATGTTTGCTTATCCAGATTAAGAGACTTTCTCGTGAGATATCTGTGACATACAGAAATGTTATAAAGTGTTTGTCTAGAGCATTCAACTTTTCTCTCTACTTAAACCATCTGAAATTTAGCAACTCAGTGAGTATTCTTTCTTTCATGGCCATTACAATTGTTTGCATAAGTTCAATAAGAATCTGTTCATTTTATAATAGAACACCAATTGGATATACTGGTTGTTTGACCAAAGCTTTGACTGGAATGTCCTATTCGAGAGTCAGGCATAGGCTCAGAGATGACCTGACAGCTTTAAGGAACTAAGGTTGACTTTATGGAACATGGAGCCATAAAGCCTCATGGAAATGTTGGCTGCATACCTTGCTCACAGAGTTCCCAGCAGCCTCCCCAGGTGAGTAAAGAAGGTCACTTCCCGGTGGGGGCAGGAACTTTAGCATATTTTGGGGCCCTCGGGAAGAGGAGTTTGCCCAATTTAACAGATATTGCAGGCCTGTCTGATGGAAGTGCTGGCTTGGCTCGGCTTCTGGCCCAGTGCGGCTACTAAAGCTCAACCTGAAAATTCCTTATAAAAAGGGACCCAGCAAAGCAGACTTCAAAAAAGTCCTTATGAACAATCTTGATTCTTGCTGAGCTTATGTAAATAATTAGGCCAGGGTTGTTTAGGATGGACTTGTTCCACCAATGCATTAGTCTTGATTTGGCTATCTCTGGTAATGGAGATTTTTTAGAGAGAAAAACTATTTCAGCAATGCACTACTGTAAATGTAGTTCTAGTTCTGAGTATTTTTAACTATTTGTTGTTGCTCAGGCCTGTTAGTCTGTGAGGATATATTTAAAATGAGAGTGACGCCTTTCCAAAAGACTTAAAGGTAAAATTCACAGATATGCAACTAAACAAAAAGTTCAGCCCCTATTAAAGTTTCAGGTGTCTCCCTGAAGTTAAGTGGACTGACTCTGAAGAACCCTCAACTTGGTGAGGTGAACCAGATCCAGTCAATCAGCTTGAACTAATCTTCAAAGACTCTTGACTCCAAGGATCTCCAGCCCTGCTCCAGCCACACCCCAGAAGCTGGCTGGTTTAGCACAGCAGAAGCCTGAGGAATCATCGGTCCAGTAAAATAAACTGTCTTTTGTCTCTTTGCCATCGGACTGACAAATGTGGCCCCAGAAAGCTGGGGAAACAGCAAAAGTTCCTGATAGGATGTTCTGTTGGTAATTATCTTAAGAACATGTAGCCTTAAACCAGAACAATGGTAACATAGCTGACCCAGGATTGGGTGAGTTACAGGACAGAGCGGGGAATGTAAGGATGCAGGTCTGAAACTGACTCCATGAAACAATAGAAGGGCACACATTGCCCAAGGCAAAAGGGACCACCCTTGTAACATTCTAAGGGCAGGCCTGAAGATGGAGGCTGAGACTAGTCACGCCCTACATGAGGGTCCTGGGCCCACTCTGTGATTGGTCAATACTCTGAATGTTGTGATTGGGTCCCGCCAAAAGTAACATACTCTAGGCAATGTGAATGGTTAGACCTGCTGTCAATAATATTGTATAATAATGATTGGATCACTGTATTTCCTGTAACTCCCCCTTCCCAAACTCATAAAAGTCCTACCCTGCCTTTGTTCAGGGCTCACTCCAAGTGGATCCAGTAAGTCTGTGATCCCGAGTTTAGGCTGGCCAGGCCTAAATTCGTAATAAAGCCCTTTGCTTTTGCATGCGTGCTTCGGCCTCCCTGGCAGTCTCTGGTTTTGGGGGGCGATATTAAAATCTGGGCATAAACAGTTTACACATGGACATGATGTTGTCAGTCCTCCTGGAAGCAGGTGCCAAGACAAGACAGGATTCATTCACCATAATATTATCAGAGAAAATACCTGTCAGAGCATAGGAGAGGGAGACAGAAAATGCTGGAAAAGCCAGCAACCGAGATGCCAGTCTGGCCCCACATTATGGTCCCCAGGAGAAAGGTGTGTTGCACTATCACAGACCAGCAGGCAACCTAAGTGAGGTGAGCAAGGCTGGAGGATAGTCCTCAGCTACAGTCAGCAGTCAGAGAGCCCCATGCCGCAACCTGTTACTGTGTGGATCCAGTTCACGGGAAGCAGGACCTCTGCACAAATACTGCCATGGACTGCAGAGCACTGGTGTGGGGGCCCTTGTGGCTTACCTGGGAGTGTGACCCAAACCTTCCTCCCTGAGGGGTCGGGCCCTGGGAAATGAAGGCCTTTTCAGGCTGGGTTCCTGCCCTTGTCCTTTCATAGTTACAAGGGAGTGAGGGAGAAACAGCAGGCACCCAAGTCTCTCACAAGGTTCCCCCTATATTCCTCTTATCCCAGTTGTGTAAGAGGAGCTCCATTCCCTCCTGAGGATCAGGGTTGATTACTTCTGCCTGGAGAAGAGCAGACCCCTCCCTTGGGCACATGGAGTCCAAACATCCCTGGTGGAAGCCACAATGTATATGAAGTTCAATTGATCTGCATTTCCAGGACCTCCAACCTGTTGTGTTGCGAACTACAGAGGAAAAGAAGCATAATTTCTCGAGCAGGTGATTGGAAGCAATGGTATGTGGATCAGTATTTGCTGACATCCCTTGGTTCCTGGACTCACATACTCTTCTACTTGGGAACACAGACCATATAGAGATGTCTCATTTAATAAATACACTGTCTTCTGGAAAATGGCAGCCATCTCTTCAGAGTATTTTCTCAAATCTGACACCTCAGGCCCTAGAAGGGCCATCCAGCATTCTGTGTGGCCGACTGGGTCTGGACCATCTGAAGTGTGTCATGACTGGTGGATCCCATGGTCATGGCACATCCTGCACCTCCTTCACTGTGAGGAGACCCCCAGCCACATACTATGTTAAGAGAATTCTGAGCCCATGGATCAGACATTTTGGTAGCCCCTAGATAGTGGCACTGGCTCTGTGGACAGGAAATGAGAGCCCACACATGGCATAGGTGTCTGTGCCTGTGAGGATGAATCTCTGGCCATTCCAAGGTAGAAGGGGCTCAATGCAGTCAACTTGTCACTTCATGGACATTTCGCCACCTCAAGAGGTGGTGCTGGAGCAGGGTCCAGTGTTGGCCTCTGTTTCTGACAGGTTGGACATTCAGAGGTGGCAGTAGACTAAATGGAAATCATTGCTGCTGGATTCCGATATGGCTTTATCTCTGCCATGTGGTCACTCCATTCATGAGCCTATTCCACCAGTCCTGGGCTGACCAGTGATACAGGCTTGCTAAGGTCAACTTGTCTGCTTAGTGTTTCAGTGCTTCTTCAGGGGTGAATGTTTGCGGGTTAGTGGTTTCAGTGCTGAGAGATCATTTCCATTAGGATGGACTGCTGTGGACCCAGCTAATTGCTGACTTAGTGTGTTTTATAGAACCTAGCACATAAGGTCGTTCTTAAAAGTTTATTTATTTATTTTGAGCGGGGGTAGAGAGAGAGAATGAGCAAGGGAGGGGACAGAGAGAGGGAGAGGGAGAATCCCAAGCAGTCTCCATGCTCAGCACTGAGCCCTATATCTCACGAATTGTGAGATCATGCCCTGGGCCAAAAACTAGAATCAGACACTTCACAGACCAGTCGCCCCTCGTTTGGCCATTTTTAATCATGTGTCTACTTCTTGTCCCATGGACAAGCTTTCTGTCTTCTCAGGTCTTGAAACACACACACATTACTTCTAAAAGGGAATCTATTACTCTCTGTGGATGGCATGGCCTTATGGCAATATCTGAGATGCCAGCATGTGATTCTCCTACTAGTGTTTTCCTTAGCTCCACATTGCATCGTTTCCCATCACTGACACTTCTACCATCAAGCGGTCTGGTAGATGGTTCTGAATGTAGCATGCCCAGGATCATTCTGTCCTGGTCCCACTCAAAGCCAGCATCCTTCTAGGTCATCCAGAGGTGGGCCAAACATAACACCTAGGTGTGAAATGTGTGCTGCTGGAATCCCCGTGTCTCCTGGACCATGACCTTCCTTCTTTGCAGTGAGATGCAACATGCAATAATCTGTGTCTTACCTTGAAGGGAATATCCCTGCATGTCCCTGAAATCTAGATCCATACAACGTAATCAGGTGGCCACTCCTGCATCTTTAAAAAAATTCATGGGGTGCCTGGGTGGCTCAGTCGGTTAAGCCTCCAGGTTTGGCTCAGGTCATGATCTCACGGTTTGTGGATTTGAGCCCCTCATCGGGCTCTGTGCTGACAGCTCAGAGCCTGGAGCCTACTTCAGATTGTGTACCTCTCTCTCTCTCTGACTCTACCCTGCTTGCTCTCTCTCTGTCTTTCAAAAATAAATAAAAGACATTTAAAAATTATTTTAAAAATTCAGGAACTTCATTTTTAATGTTTAGAAAATTATGGTAGTTACTATCAATTATCATATCTACCATAATTTTAAGACATAAAATGTAAAATTCACCATCTTAACCATTTTTAGGTGTACTGTTCGGTGTATTAAGTACATTCATCCTGCAAGGCAACAGTCAACACCATTCATCTTCACCTCTTCATTTTTCAAGACTGAAACTCCTTATCCATTTAGCAAAAATCCATCATTATCCCCTTCTCACATCCCCTGCCAACTGTCATTCTGTTTTTCTGTTTCTATGAATTGGACTATTGTAGGTGCCATATATAAGTGGAATCATGCAGCACTTGTGTTTTGGTGGCTGGTTTATTTCAGTCAGCACAGTCTTCTCAAGGTTCCTCTGTGCCGTAGCGTGTGGCAGGTTGTTTACTCTTTTTAAGGCCGTATAGTATTCCACTGCATGTATGCGCCGTAATTTGCTTATTCCTTCATCTATTGATGGACAACTGGGTTGCTGAATTCCTTTTGCTATTGTTAATAATGCTGCTTGTGAGGATGGGCTTATAAATCTCTGTTCGTGTCTCTTCATTCAATTCTTTTGAGTATATACCCACTAATGGAATGGCTGGGTCATATAATTCTATGTTTATTTTTTTGAGAAAGCTTCATACTGTTTTCCATAGTGGCAGCTCATTTTACATTCTCAACAGTGTACAAGGGTTCCACTGTCTTCTCCTGCTCACCAGCACTTGTTCTTTTGTTGTTTTTTTTTTAAACAGTAGTGACTGTAGTGGGAGTGAAATGGTATCCATGGACCCTCATTTGTCCCCTTGTATAAGTGCTGGAAGAAACCACTTCTTCCCCTATGAATCGGTATCTCACTGTGGTTTTGATTTGCATTTCACTAGTGATATTGATGTTGCATATCTTCTCATATGCTTGTTGGCCATTGTACATCTTCTTTGGAGAAATACCTGTTCAAGTCCTTGGACCACTTTTTAATCAGGTTGTTTGTCTTTTTTTTTTTTTTATCTCCGAAGCTGTCTAATGTGTTCTGAATATTAATCCCTTATCAAATTTGTGATTTGGAAATATTTTCTCCCATTCTATGGATTGCATTCTTACTCTTTTGATACTGTCCTAAGATGCACAAAAGTTTTAAATTTTCATGAAGACCAGTTTGTCTATTTTATCTTTTGTTGCCTGTGCCTTTCATGTCACATTCAGGAAATCATTGTCAAATCTAATGTTGTGAAGCTTTGCCATATGCTTTTCTTCTAAGATTTTTAGTTTTAGCCATATGATGAGGTGTTTTATCCATTTTGAGATTATTTTGAATGTGGTATTAGATATGGGTCAACCTTATTCTTTTGTATATGGATATCTAGTTTTCTCAATATCATTTGTTGAAATGATGGTCCTTTCCTAATGAATGGTTGTGGCACCTTTGTTAATAGTCACTTGACCATATATCCAAGTTCTTTTCTTTTCTTTTTTTTTTTTTAAATTTTTTTTCAATGTTTATTTATTTTTGAGAGAAAGAGACATAGTACAAATGGGGGAGGGGCAGAGAGAGAGAGACACACACACACACAGAATCCAAAGCAGGCTCCAGGCTCTGAGCTGTCAGCACAGAGCCTGACATGGGGCTTGAACTCATGAACTGTGAGATCATGACCTGAGCTGAAGTCTGACGCTTAACTGACTGAGCCACCCAGGCACCCCCTCCAAGTTATTTTCATATAAGTATGAAATTCAAATTAGGCCTTCAAATTTGTGCTTTTTCATGATTGTTTTGGTTTCTGGTGTCCCTTGATCCTGAATAAAATTTCATATGAGTTTTCTATTTCTGCAAAACATATCATGGAATTCTGATAGGTATTGCATTGAATCTTTTGATTGTTGTGGGTATTATTAGCAGCTTAATAATATCGTCTTTCAGATGTAAGGGGGATCCGGCTTCGACATCTGTCACCCATTGATCGCCAGGGTTGAAAGACTGATCTGTCTGGCTGGGGGGTGTCCCCTTCCTCCCTCGCTGCTCCATGTGCATCTCTCCCGAAGCTGCGTGCTAGGTCAAGAGGACGACCTTCCCTGGTAGAGAAGGACAGTTTTTGGGTCAAGGGTATACGAGTAGCTGCGCTCCCCTGCTAGAACTTCCAGACAAGCTCTCAAGGTCCATTTGTAGGAGAAGGTAGGGTAGTCAAGCTTCTGAGACTCCAGACACATCAAATTGAGGCGCTGCACATGGTAGTCTGCCTTTCTTTAATAATAATAAGAATAAGAATATTAAGTAATTCAGTTAAGAAAAATCTTTCCATTTTTTAACGTCTTCACTGATTTCTTAAAGCAATTTTCTTAGTTTTCCCTGTACAAGTTTGTGTCTCCTTGGTGAGATCAGTTTTCCACGTATTTTATTTTTATTTATGCTAGTGTAAATAGAATTGTTTTCTTAATGTCCTTTTGAAATGTTCATTGTGAGGGTAGAGAAATACAAATGATTTTTTCATGTGATTTTGTGTCCTGCAACTTTCCTGAATCCGCTTATTAATTTTAACAGGTATTTTTGCGAAAAATTTTTTTGGTTTCTACAAAGAAGATTATATAATGAAACAGGGGTTGACTTACTCCTTCCTTTCCAGTCTGGATGCCTTTTATATCTTTCTCTTGCCTAACTGCTCTGGCTCTAACTTCCAATACAACGTGACTAGAAATGGTGAGAGCAGGTATCCTTGCCTTGTTCCTGATCTTAAGGGAAAATCTCCTAGGCTTTCAACATTGATATTAACTGTGTAGTATTTATAATTGGATTTTATTATGTTGGGAGAATTTCCTTTTATTTCTTGTTGATAAGTGCTTTTATAATGAAAGAGTGTTGATTTTTTTACTTTTTCTGAATTAATTGGGATGATCATTTTTTTAACCTTAATTTTGTTAATGTGATGTATTACTTGATTGATTTCCTGTGCTGATACATCCTTGAATTCCAGGAATAAAACCCACTTGGTCATGATGTATAATCTTTTTAATATGCTTCTGAATTCCATTTGCTAGTATTTTGTTGAATTTTGCTCCAATATTCATCAGGGATATTGATCTGTAGCTTTCTTCTTTTGTAGCATTTTTGTCTGGCTTTGGTAAAGTTCACCAGTAAAGCCATTAAGGCCACGGCTTTTGTTTGTCAGTTGTTTGATTATTAATTTAAAACTTTTTCTTGTTATAGGTTCATTAAGATATTCTATTACATAATTGTGTCTTGGTAGGTTTTAGTTTCAGGGAATCCATCCATTTCATCTAGGTTTTCCAAATGTTGGCAAACAGTTTTTTATAGTGCTCTCTTATATCCTCTTTATTTCTGTACAATAAGTAATAATAGCTACACTTTCCTTTCTGATTTTATTATTATTTTATTTTTTATCTTTTTAATGTTTATTTATTTTGGGGAGAGAGAAAGAGGTGGGGGTGGGGAAGGGGCAGGGAGAGAACGTGAGACCCAGAATCCGAAGCAGGCTCCAGACCCTGAGCACAGAGTCTGGTTAGGGGAGCCATAAGATCATGACCTGAGCTGAAGTCGGATACTTAACCAACTAACACATCCACGTGCCCCTCCTTTCTGATTTTATTAGTGTGTTTTTCTCTTTATGTCCTTAGTCAATCTAGGTAAAGCGTTGTCAGTGTTATTGATCTTTACAAAGAACCAGTTTTTGACTTCACTGATTTTCTTGATTGCATTTCTAGTTTCTGTTTTATTTATCTCTGATGTAATATGGATTTTTAACTTTCTTCTACTTGCCTTGAACTTATTTGTTGTTCCTTTACTAGCTCTTAAGTTGTAGGGGTTGGTTATTGATTTGAGATCTGTTTTCATCTAAGCATTTGCAGCTATAAATTTCTCCATTAGCATTGTTTTCTTTGTATTCTGTAAGTTTGGATATATTGAATTTTGTTTTCAGGTGTCTCTAAATATTTTCTAATTATTTTTTTTTCATGGTATACTTGTTGTTTTACAGTTAAATTGATACATCTTAACCAAAGTGTTCACAATACTTATTATACTTTAAAGAAAATCATGTCCTAAAAATATATGGAAACCAATGAAAATGAAAATACAACAATCCAAAATCACTGGGATGCAGCAAAGGCAGTCCTAAGAGGAAAGTATATTGCAATCCAGGCCAATCTCAACAAACTAGAAAAAGCGCAAATTCAAAATTTAACAGAGCAACTACTGGAACTAGAAGGGAAGCAGCAAGAGCACCCCAAACCCAGCAGAAGAAAAGAAATAATAAAGATCAGGGCAGAAATAAACAATATAAAATCCAAAAGAACAGTCAAGCAAATCAATGAAACCAAGAGCTGGTTCTTTGAAAAAATAAACAAAATCTATTGATTCTCTAGCCAGGCTCCTCAGAAAGAGCACCCAGATAGACAAAATCATGAATGAAAAAGGATCTATTACAACCAATCCCTTAGAAATACAAGCAATCATCAGAGATTATTATGAAAAATTATATGCCAACAAACTGGACAACACAGAAGGATTGGACAAATTCCTAAATGCACATGCACTCCCAAAATTCAAACGGGAAGAGATAGAAAGCAGGAATAGACCAATAACCAGTGAAGAAATCGAATCCGTTATCAAAAATCTCCCAATGAATAAGAGCCCAGGGCCAGATGGCTTCCCAGGGGAATTCTACCAGACATTTATTTTTCCCCCCATAATATTTTATTGTCAACTTGTTTTCCATACAACACCCAGTGCTCTTCCCCATAAGTGCCCTCCACAATCACCACCACCTCTTTTCCCCCCTCCCCCTTCCCCTTCAACTCTCAGATCATTTTCAGCATTCAATAGTCTCTCAAGTTTTGCGTCCCTCTCTCTCCCCAACTCTCTCTCCCTCCTCTGCTCCCCCGTGTTCTCCATTAGGTCTCTCCTGTTTTCGTTAGACCTATGAGTGCAAACATATGGTGTCTGTCCTTCTCTGCCTGGCTTACTTCACTCAGCATGACACCCTCAAGGTCCATCCACTTTCCTACAAATGGCCATATGTCATTCCCTCTCATTGCCATATAGTACTCCATCGTTTATATATACCACATCTTCTTGATCCATTCGTCAGGTGGTGGACATTTAGGCTCTTTCCATGTTTTGGCTATTGTTGACATTGCTGCTATGAACATTGGGGTAATTGTGCTCCTATGCATCAGCATCTGTCTCTCTTGGGTAAATCCCCAGCAATGCTAATGCTGGATCATAAGGGAGTTCTATGGATAGTTTTTTGAGGAACCTCCACACTTTTTTCCAGAGCGGCTGCACCAGTTTACATTCCCACCAACAGTGTAGGAGGGTGCCCGTCTCTCCACACCCTCGCCAGCATCTACAGTCTCTTGATTTGTTCATTTTAGCCACTCTGACTGGCGTGAGGTTGTATCTCAGTGTGGTTTTGATGTGTGTTTCCCTGATGATGAGTGATGTTGAGCATCATTTCATGTGCCTGTAGGCCATCTGGATGTCCTCTTTGGAGAAGTGTCTGTTCATGTCTTCTGCCCATTTCTTCACTGGATTATTTGTTTTGTGGGTGTGAAGTTTGGTGAGTTCCTTGTACATTTTCGATATTAGCCCTTTATCTGATATGTCATTTGCAACTATCTTTTCCCATTCTGTCAGTTGCCTATTAGTTTTCTTGATTGTTTCCTTTGCCTTACAGAAGCTTTTTATCTTGATGAGGTCCCAAGAGTTCAGTTTTGCTTTCATTTCCCTTGCCTTTGGGGATGTGTCGAGTAGGAGATTGCTGCGGTGGAGGTCTAGGAGGTTTTTTCCTACTTTCTCCTTGAGGGTTTTGATGGTTTCCTGTCTAATATTCAGGTCCTTCAGCCATTTTGAGTTTGTTTTTGTGTATGGTGTAAGAGAGTGGTCTAGTTTCATTCTTCTGCATGTTGCTGTCCAGTTCTCCCAGCACCACCTGCTAAAGAGGCAGTCTTTTTTCCATCAGATACTCTTTCCTCTTTGTCATAAGTTAATTGACCGTACATTTGTGGGCCCAGCTCTGGGTTCTCTATTCTATTCCATTGGTCTATGTGTCTGTTTTTGTGCCAATACCATACTGTCTTGGTGATGACAGCTTTGCAGTAGAGGCTAAAGTCTGGGATTGTGATGCTTTCCGTTTTGGTTTTCTTCTTCAATATAACTTTGGCTAATCGGGGTCTTTTGTGGTTCCATACGAATTTGAGGATAGTTTGTTCTAGTTTCGAGAAGAATATTGGTGCAATTTTGATGGGGATTGCATTGAATGTGTAGATTGCTTTGGGTAGTAATGACATTTTCACAATGTTTATTCTTCCGATCCATGAACAGGGAATGTTTTTCCATTTCTTGGTGTCTTCTTCAATCTCTTTCATAAGTTTCCTATAGTTTTCATCATACAGGTCTTTTGCATCCTTGGTTAGGTTTACTCCTAGGTATTTGATGGTTTTTCGTGCAATCGTGAATGGGATCAGTTTCTTAATTTCTCTTTCGGCTGCTTCATTTTTGGTGTATAGGAATAAGACTGATTTTTGTACATTGATTTTGTATCCTGTGACTTTACCGAATTCACCGATCAGTTCTAGAAGGCTTCTTGTGGAGTCGATTGGGTTTTCCATGTAGAGTATCATGTCATCTGCAAAAAGTGAAAGTTTGACTTCTTCCTTGCCAATTCTGATGCCTTTTATTTCTTTTTGTTGCCTGACTGCTGATGCTAGAACTTCCAGAACTATGTTAAACAGCACTGGTGAGAGTGGACACCCCTGTCGTGTTCCTGATCTCAGGGGGAAAGCTCTCAGTTTTTCCCCATTGAGGATGATATTAGCTGTGGGTTTTTCATAAACTGCTTTTATAATGTTTAGGTAAGTTCCTTCTATTCCGACTTTCTCAAGGGTTTTTAAGAAAGGGTGCTGTATTTTGCCAAATGCTTTTTCTGCATCTATCGACAGGATCATATGGTTTTTTTTCCCCTTCTTTTGTTAATGTAATGGACCACATTGATAGATTTGCGGATATTGAACCATCCCTGTAACCCAGGATTGAATCCCACTTGATCATGATGGATAATGCTTTTTATATGCTGTTGAATTCGATTTGCTAGTATCTTGTTGAGTATTTTTGCATCTGTATTCATTAAGGATATTGGTCTGTAGTTCTCTTTTTTGGCTGGGTCTCTGTCTGGTTTGGGTATCAAGGTGATACTGGCTTTGTAGAATGAGTTTGGAAGCTGTTCTTCTATTTCTATTTTTTGGAATAGTTTGAGAAGAATGGGTATGAGCTCTGCTTTAAATGTCTGGTAGAATTCCCCTGGGAAGCCATCTGGCCCTGCCTGGGTTCTTATTCGTTGGGAGATTTTTGATAATGGATTCAATTTCTTCACTGGTTATTGGTCTATTCATGCTTTCTATTTCTTCCTGTTTGAATTTTGGTAGTGCATGTGCATTTAGGAATTTGTCCATTTCTTCTGTGTTGTCCAATTTGTTGGCATATACTTTTTCATAGTAATCTCTGATGATTGCTTGTATTTCTAAGGGGTTGGTTGTAATAGATCCTTCTTCATTCATGATTTTGTCTATCTGAGTGCTCTCTCTTTTTTTTTTTCTGAGGAGCCTGGCTAGAGGTTTATCGATTTTGTTTATTTTTTCGAAGAACCAACTCTTGGTTTCATTAATCTGCTTGACTGTTCTTTTGGATTCTATATTGTTTATTTCTGCCCTGATCTTTATTATTTCTTTTCTTCTGCTGGGTTTGGGGTGCTCTTGCTGCTTCCTTTCTAGTTCCAGTAGGTTCTCTGTTAGATTTTGAATTTGCGCTCTTTCTAGTTTGTTGAGATTGGCCTGGATTGCAATATACTTTCCTCTTAGGACTGCCTTGGCT
>PISW01007909.1:0-81640 GCA_004023785.1 Mungos mungo | reverse complement strand
AATTACAGGCCAATATCCTTAATGAATACAGATGCAAAAATACTCAACAAGATACTAGCAAATCGAATTCAACAGCATATAAAAAGTATTATACATTATGATCAAGTGGGATTTATTCCTGGGTTACAAGGCTGGTTCAACATTCGCAAATCCATTAATGTGATACACCACATCAACAAAACAAAAGAAAAAAATCATAATCCTATCGATAGATGCTGAAAAAGCACTTGACAAAATACAACATCCCTTCTTAATAAAAACTCTCGAGAAAGTTGGGATAGAAGCCATTTACGAAAAGCCCACAGCCAATGTTATCCTCAATGGGGAAAAACTGAGAGCTTTTCCCCTGAAATCAGGGACACGACAAGGATGTCCACTCTCACCATTGTTGTTTAACATAGTGTTGGAAGTCCTAGCATCAGCAATCAGACAACAAAAGGAAATAAAAGGCATCAGAATCGGCAAAGAAGAAGTCAAACTTTCCCTATTTGCAGATGACATGATACTCTACATGGAAAACCCGATCGACTCCACCAGAAGCCTTCTAGAACTGATCAATGAATTCAGTAATGTTGCAGGATACAAAGTCAATGTACAGAAATCAGTTGCATTCTAATATACTAAAAATGAAGCAACAGAAAGAGAAAGCAAGAAACTGATCCCCCTCACAATTGCACGAAAAACGATAAAATACCTAGGAATAAACCTAACCAAAGATGTACTTTTTCTTTTTTATTCTGTTTCTCTGACCAAAAAGACAAGGTTCCTTTTGAAATTTTATTCAACCACAATATTGCTACTGCCTCCATGATTAGGGCTCAAACTTAGGACACAACTGAAAAAGAAAAACAAATAAGCAAACTAACCAAACTCTAACAGAAACCTCATCTCTTTGTTGTTGCATTTTGGTTTCACTCTACAATTGACCAATATTTGTTCTTATATTTCAGAGTTCCCAGGGATTTATTTTCCCAAGAGTTTTCATTGTAATCAGTGGGAAAGGTGGAAAATAGTGAGATTAAACAAGTACAGAGGAACAAACTTCAGTCAATTTGTTTTCATGTATAGATCCAGTTTTCCAGCTACACTGTGAGCATCTTGGGGACCTGGGCATTCTTTTCTTCTTCATTACATTTATCTCGCCCCCATGGAGAAAGACCTGATATATTAGACCTTCCCCAGCAGGGTTAATTGAGAAATGGACTCCAAAGATCCTTGGGGATGTTAGGAGTAAACTTAAAAGTCATCTATTCCAATCTACCAATTTTACAAGTGAGCCCCAGAAAGAGAAAAGGACTCACCCACATTTGCATAGTGATAGTGGCAGAACTAGAACTGAGGGTCTTCTGAGTCAGTTTGCTGGAGGCCATATTCTTTCTTTCTCATTCTCATTATCTCATCAAATGACAGGCAACATAATGGATGATGAACTTGCCTACAACAGAAAAACAAATGCAAAAGAAAATTGACTAAAAAGTAGAAAATATTTGGCTTAGAAAAATAATTAATGAGGTATACTAGGTCTTTAGGGCCTCTTCAGTATTAGAAAAGGGTCCTGCTTTCTTTCTTTCTTTTTTTTTTTTAACAATGCCTGCTTTATTTTTTATTTTAAAAATTTGAGAGAGAGACAGAACATGAGTCGGGGAGCAACAGAAAAAGGGAGACACAGAATCTGAAGCAGGCTCCAGGCTCTGTGCTGTGCTCTGCTCCAAGCCCCATGCTGGCTTGAACTCATGAACTGTAAGATCATGACCTGAGCTGAAATCAGACACTTAACCAATGACCTACCCAGGTACCACAAGGATCCTGGTTCCTGACCATACCCCACAGCAGTCATCAACCTTATTTGTTTTTTTTTCTTTTATTTAAGATTATGTCAACCTTATGAAAAGTATTCAGTTAATTTAAAAGATACAAATAAAGATCTGGTAAAAAAAAAAAAAAATCCCAGGCATAAGGGCACCTGGGTAGCCTAAATGGGTAAGCCTCCAAGTCTCCATTTTAGCTCAGGTCATGATCTCATGGTTCCTAAGTTCAAGCCCACATCAAGCTCTGTGCTGGCAGCGTGGAGCCTGATTGGGATTCTGTCTTTCCCCTCTCTCTGCCCTTCCCCTGCTCAGTCTTTCTCTTTGTCTCTCTCTCTCTCCCTCTCTCTCTCTCTCTCTCTCTCTCTCTCTCTCTCTCTCTCTCTCTCTCTCAAAAAAAAAAAAAAAATTCCCAGGAATAGTGAACGCTCCTGGTCATAATATAACAGGGTGATGATAAAGATCACCAAACCCCTAATAGAAGCGAGGCAAGATTTTATCTACGGCCGGGCCAAACCTGATCTCCCTGGTGTTAAGGATCAGAGAATGGCTCTGAACAAAAGTTACATTGAGATTATATAGACATATATAGGATTCCAGGATAGCCAATTACATTATTACATGTCGATCACCAGTTCTGGTGGGAACCTATCAAGTTTGTTTTTTGTTCTTCTAAATGACCAATCATAAGGGACAGTGACTAAGCAATTTTCTGTAAGTGTGGCCTTAATCAGACCACAGAAAAGAGGCATGGGAACAGTTTGCAACACACATTGAGTAAGGTAACCCTTACTTTCCAGAAGAAGTTAACCCATTACATTCCAAGCTAGCCTACAATAATTAGAAGGAAGTGAAAGGATAGTATCAGATCAGGGGATGAAGAAATGGAGTGGACAGTGCGTGTCTAGAGTTGAGACAGGTGCACCAAGGCATCTCAGTATCTCTAGTAGTGGAGGCTGCGAGAATTTCTCTATATGTCAGGCGAGGGTAAATTTTAGGGAGAAGAGTCACACATGCATTACCCAGCTTTTCTGCTTCTTTATCTCAAACCTGGCTAGTTGAGGGTGACTTTATTCTTAGTAAATAGGAAAACGAGGGAGAAGTAACAGTTGCAAGGCAGTAATATGTAAAGACTTCGGTTCTGAAAATCTGAAACTCCTACCTAATCAAGGTGCTTCTGTTATCAGGCTCATCCCTACAGTTGAGACAACTAGGAACATCAACTCAAAATTATAAAAATCCTGGGCACTGTGTTACCATGGACTAGGATGTTCGACTACTGTGTATTTGTGTATTTGTGAATGTGATACGAGGTTGTTTTATGTGTATCTGGGTGTGGTGGCAGAGTGGGGGAAGTGCAGTGGGGAAAGTTTCTATGAAAAATAACCAGTAGAAATTTGAAATGTGGGACCAATGGAGAAAAGCTTTGCTTTTCATGATGAACAACATAATTATAAAACTAATTTCACTTAAAATGACAAAATATAACATTTAAAAAATAATACATATCAAACTCATTTCTCAGCACTCTCATATGTATTTTCTTTTATGTCTTATATCTATGAGATAAATGCTGTTATTATTCTCATTTTAAAGATAAAAATCTAAGACTTAGAGATATTAAGTAATTTGTTCAAGGCTGTCTAGCTTGTTAATAATTAATCCAAGACTGCTAGGGGCACCTGGGTGGCTCAGTCAGTTAAGTGTCTGATTTTGGCTCAGGTTGTGATCTAAGTTTGTGAGTTTGAGCCCCGCATCGGGCTCCGTGCTGACAGCTCAGAGCCTGGAGTCTGCTTGAGATTCTGTGTCGCCCTCTCTCTCTCTGACCCTCTCCCACTCGTGGTCTGCCTGTCTCTCACTCAAAAATAAATAAACATTGAGAAAAAAGACATGCTAATCTACTATTGTTACTATAGTGGTTCTCAATATTGGCTATACATTTGGATCACATTGAGAGCTTTTAAAAACCTTAATAACCAAGACAAGTCTAATTGAATTAGAATTTTGGGGATATGACCCAAGCATGTATGTGTGTTTATCTTTTTTACAGCTCCCCCGGGTGGTTTCAATGTCCAGCCAAGGTGGAGAAATACTACCTTTTTTTTTTTTTAACTGTTTCCTATTATATATGATACATGTTGAAAAGACATGTGATTATTCAGTTTTCCTAATACTGTTTATTGAAGAGGCATCTTTTTCCATTGAGTATTCTTGTATTTTTTAATCAAATATTAGTTGATGATTATATGTGGGAGTTTATTTTGGGGCTCTCAATTATGTTCCATCAATGTATATATCTATTTTTATGCCGGTGCCATATATTTTGATTGCTATAGCTTTGTTCTACAGCTTGAAATCAGGAAGAATAATGTTTCTGGCTTGATTCAACTTTCTTGGAATTCAGACTTCTGTGGTTGCATACAAATTTTAGAATTATTTTTCTATTTTGTGAAAAATACCATTGGAATTTTGATAGGGATTTCCTGGAATCTGTAGATAGATTTGGGGTGTATGGACATTTTAATATTAATTTAATAATAATTTAATATAATTTAATATTAATTATTTCAGTCCAATACCACAGAACATCTTTCCATCTGTCTGTGTCTTCCTCAATTTCTTTTATCAAGGACTTGTGGTTTCTATTGTACAGATCTTTCACTTCCATGCTTAAATTTTCTTATTTCTTTTTTAGATATTTCACTGTTAATATATGGAAACAACTGATTTCTATATGTTGATTTTTTTTACTACGGATTTATAGTTGATTAGTTCCAACAGTTTTTTAGTTGGGCTTTAGGATTTTTCTATATTTAAGATTTTGTCATCGAATAGATGAAATTGGATCCCTATCTTATACCACTCACAAAAAAAGTAATTCAAGATGGATTAAAGACTTAAAAGTAAGACTTGAACTTGTAAACCTCCTAGAAGAAAACACAGGGAGAAAGACACTGGCATTGGTCTGGGCAATGGTGTTCTGGATATAACACCAGAAATACAAGCAGAAAAGTAAAAATCAACAAGTAGGACTCCATCAAACTACAAAGCTGCTGCACAGCAGAAGAAATTCAGCCAACACAATGAAAAGGCAGCCTACAGATTGAGAGAAAATATTTGTGAATCGTACATCTGATAAAGGATCAAGAACCAAAAAGTATAAAAAAACCTTCATGAGTCAATAATAAAAAATAAACAGCCCAATTAAAACTGGGCAGAGGGGCTGGATAAACATTTTCCCAATGACTTCAAATGGCCAACAAATACATGACAAAAATTCTCAATGTCATTAATTATCAGGGAATCGCAAAGCAAAACCAGAAGCAGATGTCATCTCACACTTGTTAGAAATGGCGATCATCTGGAAGAACAAGTGTTGGCAAGGATGTGGAGGACAGGGGACTTTGCACTTATGATGGAAATGTAAATCAGTTCTGTTACAGGGAAAACAGTCAAGATATTGAAACCTTTAAATAAATTTTTAAATTAAAATTAAAAATAAAACTACCACATGCTCCAGCAATCTTACTTTTAGGTATATATCCAATGGAAATGAAAATAAGATATAAAAAGTTATCTTCACCTCCCTGTTCACTGTAGCATTATTCACAATTGTAAAGATATGGAGACAAGCTGAGCGTCTGTCAATGGATGAATGGATAAAAAGATCTGAGAAACACGCACATGCGCGTGCACACACATACCACACACACACACACACACACGCACACGCACGCACACACACACACTGAAATATTATTCAGCCATGAAAAAAGAAAGCAATCTTGCCATTTGTAACAACGTGGATGAACCATCAGGGCATTCTGCCAAGTGAGATAAGTCACACAGAGAAAGGCAAATAGTGTATGATATCACTTACCTGTGGAATCTAAATAAGCAAGACATTCAGAAGAGACAGTAGAATCATGGTTAGCAGAGGCTGGGGAAGGAGGAAATAGGGAGATACTAGTCAAAGGGTACTAAATTGTAGTTAGAAGATTAGTAAGTTCTGGAGACGTAATAACACACGCATTGGGATTCTAGTCAGTAATTCCATTTTATATACTTCAGAGTTGCCAAGAGACTGAATCATCAGTGTCTTTACCACAAAATTAAAATAATTCAGTGACATGATGGATGTGATAGCGAATAATACAGGGGTAATCTTATTGCATATATAAATGCATCAAATCAACACATTATATATCTTAAACTTACATAACGTTATATGCCCATCATGTGTATATAAAAAAGTTGTGTGATTCCTTATGATAGAAAGGCAACCCTAGTAAATATATTGAATTTCTTGGAGTTGGAATTAGGACTGGAAACTAGTTATACCTAGCCATACAGTGTAGAAAAAAGATTAATTGGAACATAGAGGAAATGAGACCTAAAGGGAGCCATTCTAGAGGATGGGAGGTGGGATCAGCCTGAACGCATCTGAACTTCAGACAAGGCCCCGTTCTTGGTATACATGGTTAACCATTTCACCTTTTTGTGCCTCTATTTCTTTTTCTTTTTTTTTTTAGCTTCTATTTTTTCTTAATTTTTTAATAGTTTATTGTCAAATTGATTTCCATACAACACCCAGTGCTCTTCCCCACAAGTGTCCTCCTCCATCACCACCACCTCTTCCCCCCCCCCACTTCTCCTTCGACCCTCAGTTCGTTTTCAGTATTCAATAGTCTCTCAGGTTTTGCGTCCCTCTCTCTCCCCAACTTTCTTTCTTCTTCCCCTCCCACTGGTCCTCCATTAGGTTTCCCCTGTTCCTTGTTAGACCTATGAATGCAAACATATGGTATCTATCCTTCTCTACCTGACTTATTTTGCTTAGCATGACACCCTCGAGGTTCATCCACTTTGCTACAAATGGCCAGATTTCATTCTTTCTCATTGCCATGTAATACTCCATTGTATATATATATACCACATCTTCCTGATCCATTCATCAGGTGATGAACATTTAGGCTCTTTCCATGTTTTGGCTATTGTTGACAGTGCTGCTATGAACATTGGGGTACATGTGCCCCTATGCATCAGCACTTCTGTATCCCTTGGACAAATCCCGAGCAGTGCTATTGCTGGGTCATAAGGGAGTTCTATGGATAATTTTTTGAGGAATCTCCACACTGTTTTCCAGAGCGGCTGCACCAGTTTACATTACCACCAACAGTGTAGGAGGGTGCCCATCTCTCCACACGCTCCCCAGCATCCATAGACTCTTGATTTGTTCATTTTAGCCACTCTGACTGGCATGAGGTGGTATCTCAGTGTGGTTTTGATTTGTATTTCCCTGATGGTGAGTGATGTTGAGTATCGTTTCATGTGCCTGTAGGCCATCTGGATGTCCTCTTTGAAGAAGTGTCTGTTCAGGACTTTTGCCCATTATTCACTGGCTTATTTGTTTTTTGGGTGTGGAGTTTGGTGAGTTCCTTGTAGATTTTGGATACTAGCCCTTTATCTGATATGTCATTTGCAACTATCTTTTCCCATTCTGTTGGTTGCCTATTAGTTTTCTTGATTGTTTCCTTTTCAGTGCAGAAGCTTTTTATCTTGATGAGGTCCCTAGAGGTCAGTTTTGCTTTCGTTTCCCTTGCCTTTGGGGATGTGTCGAGTAGGAAATTGCTGTGGTTGAGGTCTAGGAGGTTGTTTCCTACTTTCTCTTCGAGGGTTTTGATGGTTTCCTGTCTCACTTTCAGGTCCTTCAGCCATTTTGAGTTTATTTTTGTGTATGGTGTAAGAAAGTGGTGTAGTTTCATTCTTCTGCATGTTGCTGTCCAGTTCTCCCAGCACCATCTGCTAAAGAAGCAGTCTTTTTTCCATTGGATACTCTTTCCTGCTTTGTCAAATATTAAGTGGCCGTACATTTGTGGGCCCAGTTCTGGGTTCTCTATTCTATTCCATTGGTCCGTGTGTCTGTTTTTGTGCCAATACCATACTGTCTTGATGATGACAGCTTTGTAGTAGAGGCTAAAGTCTGGGATTGTGATGCCTCCTGTTTTGGTTTTCTTCTTCAATATTACTTTGGCTATTCGGGGTCCTTTGTGGTTCCATACAAATTTGAGGATAGTTTGTTCTAGCTTTGAGATGAATGTTGGTGCAATTTTGATGGGGATTGCATTGAATGTGTAGATTGCTTTGGGTAGTAATGACATTTTCACAGTGTTTATTCTTCTGATCCATGAACAGGGAATGTTTTCCCATTTATTGGTGTCTTCTTCAATCTCTTTCATAAGTTTTCTATAGTTTTCATCATATAGGTCTTTTACATCCTTGGTTAGGTTTACTTCTAGGTATTTTATGGTTTTTCGTGCAATCGTGATTGGGATCAGTTTCTTGATTTCTCTTTCTGCTCCTTCATTATTTGTGTATAGAAATGCAACTGATTTCTGTACATTGATTTTGTACCCTGCAACTTTATTGAATTCCTTGATCAGTTCTAGAAGGCTTCTGGTGGAGTCGATTGGGTTTTCCATGTAGAGTATCATGTCATCTGCAAAAAATGAACGTTTGACTTCTTCTTTGCCAATTCTGATGCCTTTAATTTCCTCTTGTTTCCTGATTGCTGATGCTAGGACTTCCAGCACTATGTTAAACAACTGTGGTGAGAGTGGACACCCCTGTCTTGTTCCTGATATCAGGGGGAAAGCTCTTGGTTTTTCCCCATTGAGGATGATATTAGTTGTGGGCTTTTCATAAACTGCTTTTATAATGTTTAGGTAAGTTCCTTCTATTCCAACTTTCTCAAGGGTTTTTATTAAGAACGGGTGATGTATTTTGTCAAATGTTTTTTCTGCATCTATCGACAGGATCATATGGTTTTTATCCTTTCTTTTGTTAATGTGATGGATCACACTAATGGATTTGTGAATATTGAACCAGCCCTGTAACCCAGGAATGAGTCCCACTTGATCATGATGGGTCATTTTTAAAATATTCTGTTGAATTCGATTTGCCCGTATCTTGTTGAGTATTTTTGCATCTGTATTCATTAAGGATATTGGTTTGTAGTTCTCTTTTTTTGGCTGGGTCTTTGTCTGCTTTGGGTATCAAGGTGATTCTGGCTTCGTAGAATGAGATTGGAAGTTTTCCTCCTATTTCTATTTTTGGAATAGTTTGAGAAGAATGGGTATTTGTTCTTCTTTAAATGTCTCGTAGAATTCCCCTGGGAATCTATCTGGCCCTGGGCTCTTATTCATTGGGAGATTTTTGATAACGGATTAGGTTTCTTCACTGCTTATCAGTCTATTCATGTTTTCTATCTCTTCCTGTTTGAATTTTGGTAGTCTAGTGCATTTAGGAATTTGTCCATTTCTTTCAGGTTGTCCAGTTTGTTGACATATCATTTTTCATAGTTATCTGATGATTGCTTGTATTTCTAAGGGATTGGTTGGAATAGATCCTTTTTCATTCCCGATTTTGTCTATCTGGGTGCTCTCTCTTTTCGTTCTGAGGAGCCTGGCTAGAGGTTTATTGATTTTGTTTATTTTTTCAAAGAACCAACTCTTGGTTTTATTGATCATCTCAATTGTTTTTTTGGATACTATATTGTTTATTTCTGTCCTGATTTTTATTATTTCTTTTCTTTTGCTGGGTTTGGGGTGCTCTTGCTGCTCCCCTCCTAGTTGCAGTAAGTGCTCTGTTAGATTTTGAATTTGTGCTTTTTCTAGTTTGTTGAAATAGGCCTGGATTGCAATATTCTTTCCTCTTAGGACTGCCTTTGCTGCATCCCAGAGATTTTGGATTGTTTTATTTTCCTTTTCATTTATTTCCATATATTTTTAAATTTCCTTTCTAATTGTCTGATTAGACCAATCATTCTTTAGTAGAGTGGTTTTTAACCTCCACATATTTGGAGAATTTCCAGACTTTTTCCTGTGGTTCATTTCAAGTTTCATAGCATTGTGATCTGAAAGTGTGCATGGTACGATCTCTAATCTTTTATACTTATGGAGGGCTGCTTTATGCCTCAGTATGTGATCTGTTTTGGAGAATATGCCATGTGAACTTGAAAAGAAGGTGAATTTCCTAACTTTAGGATGCAGAGTCTAAATATATCTGTCAACTCCATCTGTTCCAATGTGTCCTTCAGTTCCATTGTTACTTTAGTGATTTTCTGTCTGGTTGAGCTATCCATTGCTGTCAGTGGAGTATTAACATCCCCTGCAATTAGCACACTTATCAATAAGATTGTTTCTGTCTGTGATTGTTTTATGTATTTGGGCACTCCCAAATTTGGCGCATAGTTGTTTATAATTGTTTGCTTTTCCTGATGGAGAGATCCTGTAATTAGTATATAATGTCCTTCTTCATGTCTTGTTACTGCCTTTACTTTAAAGTCCAGTTTGTCTGATATAAGTATGACTATTCTGCCTTTCTTTTGGCTTCCAGTCACATGATAGATAATTCTCCATCCCTTTACTTTCAACCTGAAGGTATCTTCAGGTCTAAAATGAGTCTCTTGTAGACAGCAAATAGATGGATTCTGTTTTTTTTTATCCATTCTGCTACCCAAGTCATTTGGTTGGAGCATTCAGTCCATTGACATTCAGTGTTATTATTGAAAAATGTGGGTTTAGAGTCATTGTGTTCTCCGTAGAATTCATGTTTATAGTGGTGTCTCTGGCACCTTGTATTCTTTGCAATATTTCCCTCATAGAGTCCCTTTAGGATTTCTTGTAGGGCTGGTTTGGTTGTCATGAATTCTCTCAATTTTTGTTTATTTGGGAGCACTTTAATCTCTTCTTCTATTTTGAATGACAGGCTTGCTGGATAAAGGATTCTTGGCTGCATGTTTTTTCTGTTCATCACATTGAAGATTTCCTGTCATTCCTTCCTGGCCTGTCAAGTTTCATTAGATAGGTCTGTAACCACTCTGATAGGTTTCCCTTTGTACGTGAGGGCCCTTTTCTCCCTACCTGCTTTCAGAATTCTCTCTTTATGTTTATATTTTGCCAGTTTCACTATGCTATGTCATGCGGAAGGCCGATTCAAGTTACATCTTAAGGGGGTTCTTTGTGCCTCTTGAATTTGAATGTCTATTTCTTTTCCCAGATTTGGGAAATTCTCAGTTATAATTTGGTCTAGTATCTCTTCAAGACCTTTTGCTCTCTTCCTCTTCCAGAATTTCTATGATATGGATGTTGTTCCATTTGATTGTATCACTCAAGTCTATAATTCTCTTTTCCTGCTCTTGGATCAATTTCTCTCTCTTTTTCTCAGCTTCCCCTTTTGCTATAACTATATCTTCTAATTCACTTATTCTTCTCTCTGCCTCTTCAGTCCTTGAGGAGGCTGCCTTCATTTTATTATTCACCTCATTTATAGCCTTTTTTAACTCATCACACCTATTTTCAAAGTTCCTACTCATTGTCTCAGTTGCCTCTTTAATGCTTTTTTCAACCCCAGTGATTCATTTTATGACAAGTTTTTTGAATTCTTGTTCGGTGATGTTGTTTAGGTCTGTTTTGAGCAGTTTTGTGACTGTGACTTCTTCCTGGAGGTTCTTCGGAGGAGAGTTCCTTCGTTTGACAAATTTGGCTAGTTTTCTGTCTCTTTTCAGTTTAAAAATCTCATTCTGCACTGTGCACCTCTTGATATTGCTCTGTTAAAGGAGACTTATTTGACTGTCCAGGGCCTGTCGTTTCAGGAAATATTCTTTTAATGGTGTCTCTCAGTTTCTCTTGTTGTGCCTTTGATTTTTTTATTTCCCTACTCAGCGGTATTTGGGACTCTCTGTCATGTGCACTTTGGCTTGTTTTTTGGGGCTCCCCTAAGAAGGAAAACAGACAGACAAACACAGAGGGAACAGAAGCACCCTAATGCACAGACAAATCAAACAAACAAACAAATCAAAAGGGGGAAAGAAAGGAAAGAAAATGGAAAGGAAAGAGAAGAAAAGAAGAGAAGGAAAAAAATAAAAGTGGTCAGAGACTCAAAGGACAGGGGACAGTCTAAAAGTGTATGACCAGTTGAGGGGAGAGATAAGGATGAAATATGGCAGAATATATCTGGATTGCAAGAAAGAAAGAAAAAAGAGGGAGAAAGGAGAAAGGAAAATAAGGAGTAAAAAATAAAAATAAATTTTTAAAGTACAAAAGGTAATAATAATAAAAAATAAGTACAAAAAGAAAAAAGAAAAAGAAAAAGAAAAGCAGCAGCTCCCCCTGGCAGATAGGCGTGGTTTGGTGTAGTAGGTCTTGGGGGCTGCTCTCAGAGGCCCCGCCTTGGTGGCTGCAAAGAGTAGAATGGTGGCACCGCAAACTCTGCTGAAATCTAATGAGTCCGATCTCCTTTTGCTGCAGCTGAGCCAAGTTGTATTTCCAGGCCTGCCGCTGTTCAAAGTCCTAGTCCATGCACTTTTATACTACCACAGATGAGCTATACTTGCTTTGGCAGCTGGCTTCTTAGCTGGGATCTCGTAGTGGGAGGGAGCAGTTTCTCTAGGTGCTGGCCGGGATTTGTGCTGCCGCTGCCTGAGGCAAGGTGCAAGTGCTCACAGACTCCTCCCGACTCCCAGCTCCCTGCCAGGATAGGGATCACGTAGCGGGAGGGATCAGTTTCTCTTGGTGCTGGTCGGGATTTGCGCTGCTGCTGCCCGAGGCGCAGGGCACTGCCTGAAGTGAGCTGCGCGCTCCTGCCACTGAAGCGCGCGTCACCTCCACCACCACCAACTCCCTGCCGGGATTGTGTAGGGGTGGGGGCTATTTTTTCCCTGTTGGCACCTGGGATTCAGGATTGTGCGGCCAATGCTGGAGGTGAGATGCACTGTGGAAATGAGGTGTGTGCTCCCATTCCTGCAGTCGAGGCCAAAGTGTGCGCCCCCAGGACCGCCACCTGCCAGGATCGTACAGGTTGGGGGCTGTTTTTTCCCTTGTGCCACATGGGTTCGGGATTTGGGCTACCCAGCAGTTATATATGGAGTGAGAGTTTTTCTCTCCGAGCGTGGTTAAACATTCTTTATTTCTTCTCTAGTGACAGTACTATGAGCGTGTTCAGTTTCTCTTTCTCTTCCCTTTGTCTCTCAGGGGCTCCACGCGGTTGCCCTGTCTTCGGCTGGGGCTCCCACCTCCCCTGCCCTTCTCAGGCTGGCCCGTTTTCTAATCTCCCCAGTTTGCACTCACTCACTCAAGCATCTTTGAGATTGCCTTCTTTCTGGAGTCTGTATATTCTCCTTCTACTCTTGCAGATGAGAGTAATGTCCTTCTCAGTTCGATTAATGGGGTAGAAGAAGTATACAGAGCTCCCTTCCTCTCCGCCATCTTGGCTCCTCGTTCTGTGCCTCTATATCTAAATCTGGGTAATGAGGAGCTGTTCTTCCTTTGTACCACTTTTCCAAGAGTGGGTGGTTCATTAGACCCAGCATTGCTTTTATTTTATTCGGATAGAATGAAGACATCATGAGAGCAAGAAATGTGTCTATTGTCTTCATTGTTTTTAATCTTCTGCCTACAGTAGAGCTTAATTCTTAGTGCAAACATGAGGGGATGAATTGGACCTTCTGTAAAATGGTGGCTGTGATTTATTCATTCATCTGCATCCCTTACAACCCTTAACTCAGTGTCTAGCTCATCCTAAGTGTTCATTAGTTTCCTTCTGAATTCTAAATTTGACTCCTAAAGAGAAATTTAGATTTTATTGCTGTTTTGTTTTGTTTGTCAACTCTCATATTATCTGGTTCACTGGCTCTTTGATTTGCATAGATAATTGAGAAGTGACTTATAAGACAAACATTTTAACAGTTCATCCACACTGCTGAGTGTGTATATCATAGATATACAATCATTGTTCTATACTTTTCACTGATGTTGCATCATTACTTACCTAGAGTCACTGGCACAGATTCTCAACCTGACTGCCCTTTAGCCATGGGCCTCTCCCAAGACCAATTAAATAAAATCGTTTAGGGGTAAAGATAGAGTCTGGATATGTTTTAAAAATCTTTAGGTCAAATAATGTTCAGCCAGATTTGAGAATGGTGTGTGTGTGTGTGTGTGTGTGTGTGTGTGTGTGTGTGTGTGACAGATATAATATTGCTTTCCTATTATCTTGCTTCTCTTTGGTTGGAACCTGGGCATCTAATCATTGTGTTCACATGGACTTGATTCTATAGCAAGTTCAGGGACCAGCTTAGCAAATAACAAAGGGCACCCTTGATGTGTGTTTTCAGCTCTTAACCAGTTACACCAAGATCCAGCTGTTTGTCCTAGGCATCTGTTGAGACTTCTTAGGTAAGATCCATAAATTCAAGGCCTGCACCAATGATATGTATGCAAGAATTGGGGCAGCAGGGTTCACTGCAACCATGGGATGACAGTCTGCAGTAATATGTAAGAGTTTTACTTCACCCTTTTTGTAATACAGAGAAAAGAACCTTTAGGTGAAATTCACAGCCAGAACATTGGTAGCAGTAAACACTTCAATTTGCCCTCAGTTCCGGAAATATTGGACTAGGGTACGTTAAGTGTGCCTAGTAGATATCATGAATAGTGGTAGAGACATCATCACCAAATCTGCCAGTGTGAAGTGGTTTCTGATAACTTCTATTCATATAGTAGCAGTTCTAACAGTTGGTTTGAGGTGGACCTCAGTGCCTTGATTTGAGAAGGGCAGCTGGAAGTAGTAATAGCTTCTACCACTTCTTGTTCCTTTTCCTTTAATTTTAAAAAATTTTAATATTTATTCACTTTTGAGAGAAAGAGACAGAGTGTAAGCAGGGGAGGGGCAGAAAGAGAGAGACACACAGAAACCAAAGCAGGCTCCAGGCTCTGAGCTGTCAGCACAGAGCCCAATGCAGGGCTTGAACTCCCAAACTGTGAGATCATGACCTGAGCTGAAGTTGGATGCTTAACCAACTGAGCCACCCAGGCGCCCCTCTTTTCCTTTTCTTCTTCCTTTTTTTCCTACAGCGTAGCAAGTGTGAGAATCTAGTTCTTTCAAACCTTAAGGAGAATTTGGTCATCACTTCAGAACTGTCTTTTATCTTATGAGCAAACTTGAAGCAACTGAAGAAGGAACTGTCAGGTGGCATGCCCATGGTGGAGCCAGATGGTGAGGAGTTAGAGCTAGGTTTTCCAGCAGGGGATGAGGTGGCAATGCCAAAACATCCATCTTCTTTCTAATACTGCTGCTTGGGATTTTAACTTTCTAGATGGTGGATGTCCATTTGTTTTAAGAGCATCTTGCTTTTGTCCCAAATCCCTAACCCCTGCTTTCACCTGGACATACACACTGAACAAACTGCTCCAAAAATCTTTCTGGAAATTTCTGTAAGGAAAAGTCCTTTAATTTTACTGGAGAATGAACCCAGGTCACCCTTCTTATTTGAATGAAACCAGGGGTACTTTGCCACCATAGCCCCTTTCTATTTACTTCCTTCTCTTAGTTTCCCTCGAGGTCCCCTGTCTTCTCCCTCTATCTTCCAGACTCTGCCTCAAGCCTCCTCAGCAAGCCCCAGAGAAGGACAGGCTTTCATTTCATGCATGTGTTTCTACATTACATTTTTACTTCCCCTAACAGTAGTCTAATCTAATATGGAATAGAAGGCATTAAGGAGATAAATTTGTCCAACTAAAAACTGAAAAGCCATGGGACACCCAGACGGCTCAGTCAGTTAACTCTTGGCTTTGGTTCAGGTCATGGTCTCATGGCTCATAGGTTTGAGCCCTGCATCCCTGCTGACAGTGTGGAGCCTGCTTGGGATTCTCTCTCAGTCTCTCTCTCTGGTCTCCCTTACTTGTGCTCGTTCTTTCTCTCTCTCTCTTTCAAACTACATAAATAAACTTTAAAAAACCTGCAAAGCTAGAGTTTCTCCCTGGGTACCAAAGTTATCTTGACCATCACTTTATGTTACAAGAGCTCTGTTGCCGTATTGGGCTCTCCCGCTGCCTAGAACGGTTACTTGGGTAAACAATCTGATAGAAATTTCTGTATTTATTGAATAAGATTAGACTGTGGGTAAATATGTATTCTGATGATAGGATAGTGGATTCTTTTTTATTTATTTTGTTTTGTTTTTGCTTTGTATTTATGCTCAGATGTCAGTTATTGCTTGCATATCTTGCCAGCTGCCTAGATGGTAACTTCTTCAAGCTTACCTATAGTGTTGATGTCACATCCTGTCCCCATAGTGGTGAGACCTCAGAAAAACTTTAGACATTAGGAAACAATAAACAGACCAAACCCCCAACTGTGTGAGAGCTAGAGATTTTCTAAACCCTGTATTATTGTCCAAAGTTTTTTCTACACCTCTTTTAAAGATTATTGACCTCCCTTCCTCTTTTCTTACTTTGTTCCTTCCCTATACCATGCTGTAATTACAATACGCAAGGCACATTGGTTGATCTTGGAAGGGAAAACATATGTCAATCTTAGTTTCCACAATGCTTCATAGGTCTTGACTGTCTTAGCTTTTCTGCAAAGAAATAAAAATGTTTTGGTTTATTCACAAAGGTCTTTATATATTTGTGTATTCCATATATATGTATAAATATATGTGTGTATAAACATATGAAAGCATGTATATAGGTGTATTTGTGTTGCATATATGCCTCTTGGTGTATGTGTGTGTGTGTGTGCATATGTATATGTAAACACACAATGTTTTCTTATCAAAATAATCAGTCTCATTCTTATTATATAAATGAGAACAAGAGACAAGCCAAAGAAAAAGTAAAAACAACCCATGGCTCCACCACATGCAGCTAAAATACTAATGTATTTCCTTCTAATATTCAATTTTTCTAGGTCTTTTTACTTAATATTATAGATTAGCAAAATACTTCATTTCCAGCTTCAAGTTGTAGACTAAGGTATGAGAACGGGCTTAGAAGCTCCTTCTATCTAAACCATAGACCTGTCCTTCTAACCATAGACCTCCCAGGACATAAATCTCTATGTAGGTGACTCTCCATGAGAAGATCTGATCTCCCCATGTTTATGATAAACCCTATAAATATTACACGGGAAGGGCTTGTGTTTTTATCTCTCAAGTACTTTTCAACATAGAGAGTGTGTAAAGGCACATCATTAAGAACTCAGGGGAAACATTTCAGAGCATTCCATGCCCACCAGATTAAAACTAAGGCTTTGAAAATCACCCCTCTCTGCAGGATGTGACTAATCTCTCTCACACGGATGTACTGGGCAAAGCCTGCACAGGAGGGATTACAGTATGTTGGTGTGTCTGATACAAAATTGCACTGAATGTTTTTAAGATTTGGCAGGATATGGGAAGTGCATTAATAATTCCCTTTGAATGAGGAATTCTCTCTCTCCTCATGAACTGGCTGTCATTTCTCCTCTTTTTGCCCGATTTTTGGCTCAATAGCATCAGCATTCTTTTTTTTTTCCTCTTTGGATTGTATTAGGCCACAACTGAGGGGCAAGGCAGACCCAGAGTAGTGATCAGTGATATGTTCAGTGCTCTGGCTGCCTTTCCTCATTGTACAAATGGGCTTAGCTGTGTTTTTTTCATTTGAGCTCTTTGGTAAAGCACTTTTCTCTCTCAGCCTTTCATTGGCAGTGAGGTAGCTCTAAAAATCCTGTGTCAGCTCCCTGAGTTCTTCTGTGCTCTGTGTCTTCTCAAAGCCTGCCCTCTTTGACTGACTTCTGGTTTTGTCTGCTTGCCTCCCCAGTTCTTGTCCTCCAACCCTGTCAGCTGACTACCCTCAAAGCCCACTTTGTGGACATGCAACCAGTGCAATCACATAGGTCCCTTCTCAGAATGGCTCCATTCTTGGGTTTGTGGTCCTGCATTTACCAACGTGAAATTCTTAATAATTTCCTCTTTGAATTTGTACCTTGAAGTTAAGTAGCTGGGACAGTAGAGGAAGTGAATGTACACAGAGCTGTGGCTCCCATGTTCCTTCCCCTCGCTGCCTCTGAATCTTCCTGGGTTCTCATCTTTTCGCTCCCCTTTCTTTGGTTCTTCTGACCTGGTGACTCCTGCCACTCTCTGCTCTCCAAGTTGGAGGTAAGAGAGGCCCACTGCATGCCTTGCCTGGTGCCTCCAGGAGGGGTTGGATGTCGGTATGAGGTGGGTCAGTTTGGACATGGACCCTGCAACCTCTTGGGGTGGAGCAAGATGGTGGCCATCCCTGTCTTGGGCTGGCAACGCAGTGTGGTGACTCACGGAGGGGAGGTGTCTCTCACCTACCCTGACCCCAGTGTAAGATGATGGTCCCTCGAGAGTAACTCCTTCCATTTGCAGCAGCCTTGGAGAGAGGATGTTGAGTTCCTGAATTAGTCACCGCTCCCACAAAATTATGTAGTCATCCTGGCCTACCCGGCATCCATTTCAGTCTTTTTTCTTAAAGGAGCTGCGCTTTTCTGGGTCTGTGCAACACTGTGGGTCAGGAGAGGCTGAATCTCACATGGCGGCAGGAGTGAGTGTGATTTGCCCGAATGTAACCCCATTCTTCTCGCCAAGACTATGGGTCCAGGAACAATGTGTTATGCAATTGTGCCACAGAGATTTGAGAGAATATTTTTCAGAAATGTTAGGGTATTTTTTTTTTCTGTTGTTTGTCTTTCTTTCTTTCTTTCTTGCACACACACAAAAAGAAGAGACCACTCTCTTTTCTTCCCTTGGATGTTGTTGGGTTCAAATATGTATGCATTGGGCTGATGTGGCCACAATGACGTAGCCAGTGGATGAAGCCATACTTGGGGAGGGCAGAGCTGAAAAAATCTGTGAGCTTGCTTCCTGAGCATGCGGAACCACAGAACGTGCTTCACCTCTCCAGTACTCATTATAAAGAGATACGATGATGCTGTCCTCCGCATTGCATTTAGCCACATATTTGTTCATTAAATAAAATATTTTTTACTTTTAAGCTAAGCTAAAGAAAATATTCTTGAGTAATGTTAGTTCTTAAAGCAATAAACAGAAAAGAAATAAGTATATAATAAAATCAAAGAATCATAGCATGTCAGAGCTGGAAAGGACCTGTGCCATGGTCCTCAATTTCCCAGGCAATCTTAGGAGCACACACCCCATCAAGGTCATCCCTGTCAAGGTCACCAGGACAAGAAGAGCTAGGACTTGAAAATACCTCTCAAGTCCCAGTCCAATGTTGTTCCCAGCTCGCTACACCACACCCCTTAGAATTAAAATTACCTGAACTTATAATACCTTTTCTTCCTTTTTTCATTGATTTCTATTTTCAGTCATTCAATACTGTTTTTCCTATTGTCAGGTGAGTCCTCAATTAGTTTTTTTTAAATTTGAATAATTGGCAGTCTCACCAGAAAATACACCTGGAAAAGATAAAAATACATTCTCCTCAAGAAAATCTATCATTTGGGTTTCTTATATCTCTCTTATTTATATAAGCTGATGTAAATATAAACCACAGTGTTTGATGTTTCTGACACCTCTACCACATAAAAAGAAGTTTTAAGAGTAAAGAACACAGTAATTCACAAGTCTATACACATCAACTCTCTTGTTGGATTCTGCATATATGTGGAGGGTTGGTTGAAAGTGAACAGGTAATGCTCACATGGATGGAACATACGTGTCTGCTATACTTACTTTCTAAAAAACTCTCTCTGTCTCTCTCTCCCAAAGAAGTGTGATATCATTGAAGGTAGAAATAATACTTTTATTCATTTTTGCAAATCTGGCTCCCAAGAGATCTTTAGTACCTAGAAAGTGCGCAGTAAGGATTTGTTGGCTAAATAGATGAATTCAAGGATAATGGAAATGAACAAATAAAATAACAAATGAATAAACACATATTGCATTGACTATTCAATGTTACAATATAACATTTTATTTCATAATGACATCATCTATAGCTAAGTTGTAAGTGTCCAACAAATTACAAGTTCTTTGAGGGATGAGACAATTTTATACTACTCCTTTCACTTAGAACTTCAAGTAACATGCTCCGTTTAAGACAAGAGGTAAAGAGAACATGTAAGGAGAGTCTGAGGATATTGGAGAGTCTGCCAGTGAAAAAGACCTGGCAGGATGGGAGATTAGACAGTTGAGTCACTTTCATGGATGTTCAGCATGGAGATGAATGCCCTGGAGAGAATGACATGGCGGGCTGGGATTTCTGGAGGTGCCCCAGGACAACAGGCATGTGAGACAATGCCTTCATTCTGAGCACAGTTTCTAGCAAGCATGCCTGTCATTGTCCTGCTGAAAGATTTTTGAGGAGCCTGAGCAACTGCCTCAGAATTTGTATTCATAACTATCATCCTATGTCTAATGCAAATTTATCTCTGCTTTGTTGTGAAACTCAGTGGTGCAGTAGAAGGATCGTTCTTGCAGAAGGATTCAGAAATGCAGATTCCAATTCCAGTCATACTAACTTGTTGGATGCATGTCTGTCACGTCACTTAACTTCTCTGGGCCTCAGTGTCCTCACCTGTAAAATGAGCTAGTCGGACGATCTCAGAGAGGAACCAAACTGGAAAATTGGTTGCCTTAGATTCTAAAGTAAATGAACTATTCTTTCCCCTAAAAATCATATACTCATTGATGAGTGCAGATTCAACAGTTAGACAAAGCTAGATTTTTATCCAAGTCCACAACTGAGTTATGAGACCTAACTCTCTAAATTGTATGTAAGCTTTAATTTTCTCACCTGGAAAGTAAAAGATAGGGACAGTCTCAATAGATAATGTGAAAATTAAATGGCACAATGCCTGACAAATAGTAAACACTTAAAAAATTTTAGTTGTTTATTATTAAATGTGAGAAAAGTTTCTTGGATTCTATTCATTTAATCATCGCATGTGTATGACACTTTCCATATGCTTTAATGTTTTAATTTCAGTGTAATGCTGATTGGGTAAATGGCCTCTGGTGCTTATGATCTTTTCAGAAAAAGAGCAGCATCACATCTAAATCAGATGAAAAAGAATTTTCAGAGATATATGAACCTAATGACTGAGGCTAAGGTTTTTTTTCTGTTTGATCTTTACTTTGTCCAATTAATCCTTTTAATTGGAAATGTGAAAAAAATAGTTGTTCTAAAACACTGATCTTTCCCTTTTTTCTATATCTTGGAAATAAATTTCAACATGCCACTTTCTGGAATTATCCACAGGTCAAAATAACAGCACATCTCTTACAATGTATATCTATGGTAATATGCCAGAATGAATTCTTCCAACATTTCCTTTAGTTTGGACTTTGAGTCTCCATAGGGAAATAATATCTATTAAAGAAATAAACCTAGTGGGGAAGATAGAAAGATAAAACACCTTCATATTAAAATAGAAAGCTATACTCTTTATCATTTTCCAAATCCATGAAATAGGGTTCATGGTCTTTTTCCTCCCTTCCACTGCTTAATCGTCAATTCACATACACCCCCAAATACATTGGGGGTGGTGAAGTTCAACAAGTTTGACAAGTTTTGAGAGAGAGAAATAAAAACCCAAGTCAAACTTATCATACAGTGACTACCCAGACTCACATACCTTTGAAAAAATAAGAATCAAGCCATTCTCTCTTTGTATAGATGATGGATAGATAGATAGATGACAGACATATATATAGAGAAATAGATATCATATATATTGTCTTATCTCTATTATATATCATATGTAGCATATATGTCTTTTTTTACTGTTCCTACTAGTATTTTGATGCTTTAACCAAGGAACAAGAATAAAGTTGAACTTAGAGATTAATAACTTGATTTAGTGTTAATTTTAATCCCCATTCCATAGCTCCTTGATTGTCTGTTCATGCATAACCCACCTACATTCATCTAGAAACCCTCTTCTGCCCTGCTGTAGCCTTTACCTTTAATGCTGATGTCTGTCCTCACAGACTGTGCTCACCTCAGGACCAGAAGGAACTTACGCCCATTGCTACCCCATCCTAAATGAGTGGCTCAAAACTCACCTTTCATGTTCTAAAAAGAAGTACTAGTGAGATTCACATGTGTCTAGAAATATGATACATTATTAGATTGGGGCTTGGCCAAACTGAACATTTATGTCCTGGACCATGTTATCAATAGAAAATTCAGAGAAAAAGTTGCTTATTCATTTGTTTGTTCTATAGACATGCCTTTCATGCTTCCTGTGGCTGTCATACAGGAACATGGTTATGGACATGATTATGATCCTTTACCTTTCTTGGTATGTGTGAACTTGTGAGGGTGTGATTTAGTTTTGGAAGATGGGTTTTGTTTGTGTATGTGTGTGAGAGAGAGAGAGTGAGAGAGAAAGAGAGGGAATTGGATTGAGAATTAAGAGAACTAGGTTACTAGCCCCAGCTATGTTATTAAATAGCTATTTAAGCTGGGGCAATTTATACTTCCTTTCTCATTAGTTTTCTAACCTATAGAATGAAGGGGTTAAACCAGATAATGTCCTTTAGGCTTTCCAAAATTCTGTGAGTCTCTGAAGATTGCTATTTCTTGGGTAACTCTGTGAGAATACTACCCAAGGAGGTATGGTGTGTCTGCCTTCTCTTCCCTCTTGGAGGCAGTGAGCTCTTCCAGATACATAAAAAGAACTGTGCGGGAAGATGAGGTCTGGGAAACAAAGGGCCCCAAAAGCAGTTCCAGGAGCACCAGCCTCTTGAGCCTCCCCTCAGAAGTCACATTGAGGCCAGATAAAGGAGAAACATGGTAGTTCTGCTTTGTTCAGGAAAAACAGAAACAAAAACACACAGGCATTGTCAATAAGCTGTGAAATATTAATGAATATAATTTTGGAAATAAGATTTTTGAAAGTTTATTTATTTTTGTTGGAGAGAGAGAGCACAAACAAGGGAAAGACAGAGAGAGAGGGAGACACAGAAGCCTAAGCAGGCTGACAGCCCATAGCCTGACCCCAGGCTTGAACACACAAGCCTTCGAGCTGTGAGATTACGACCTGAGTTGAGGTTGGCCACCCAACCAAGTGAGCTGCCCTGGCCCCCCTAGAAATAAGATTTTTAAGTGGTGTTGTATCCATCCAAGTTTTCCAATATCTAACCAACAGCTAAATCCTTTGACATAAAAGTTAGAGAGAAAAGGAAACCAGAGAGGCAAACTAACAGTATTCGGATAACATGACTTCATTACATACATCATCAATACTCAGGTTTTATTTTATTTGTTTCTTCTCAAAACTCATTTTCTTTGTGTGTGCTTACATGTGTGTGTGTTTTGGGGTGCATGTGCATGCCTTAGTTTTTAAAAAGCTTCTTTAAAAATTAAAATAGCAACACAGGGCTACTTAAGCATTTAAGGATGGGTGTGGTCAAGGTCGGAATACCAGGCTTGTACATTTCAAGACCATTGGCCTTGCCTGAAGATGCATGCAGGCAAGTGTGAGTACTAGATGATGAGCGTACCAGAAAGGTAGTAGGAAACAGCAGAAAATCCCTAGCTTTACAGGATGTGCAGCCGATTTCTTAAAAAATAAAAAATAATAAATAAATAGAAAAACAAAAAACAAACAAACAAAAAAAACCCAAATACAATGCACCATTAATGCTTTCTATGCCCCTGGTTACACTGTATTATTTATCTAGCTTGATGTCTAATGTTTAAATGGATCTTTTAAATGCAGATTCTGACTTAGTAAGTGTTGGGTGGGACCCACAATTTTGCATTTTAAACCACGGGAAGGCAAAACTGCTATCTATGAGACACACTTAGTAATAATCCTGCAGGTTCTGTTGTTAAGTAGGATTACTCTAAGACACTCTCTTAATGCTCTCTAGGAGAATTTGTTTTTAATTATGTTTTTCTCATTTCTTTCAGGACCTCATAAACTTTACAGAAAGGAATTTCTAATACCTAACCTGAAGCTTTCATACTTCAGTCACGTTGCTTCCCATGTTTTCCTCAGCAAAGCCAGGCTCATTCTCTTTATTGTTTTAGTTTATATTGAGGATTGTCATATTACTACCCTGCCCACTGCTTTGCCTGATTTATAGACCTCAAATTTGTCTTTCTTCCTTCCTCCTTCTCTTTCTCTCTCTTGCTCTCTCTCCTTCTGTCTCCCTTTCTTCCTTTTTCTTTCTCTCTCTCTCTTTTTCTCTTTCTTCCTTCCTTCCTATCTTCCCTCCCTCCTTCCTTTTCCTTTCTCTCTTTCTTTTTTCTTTCTATCTTTCTTCCTTCCTTCCTTCCTTTCTTTTTCTTTCTTCCTTCCTTCCTTCCTTTCTTTTTCTTTTCTTTCTTTCTTTCTTTCTTTCTTTCTTTCTTTCTTTCTTCCTTTCTTCCTTCCTTCCTTCCTTCCTTCCTTCCTTCCTTCCTTCTTTCCTTCCTTCCTTCCTTCCTTCCTTCATTCCTTTCCAGTATTTTTCCAAGTTGATTTGGAGATATTTATTGAATATTTTTGTTTCAAATTTCCCAAATTGGTTTTTTTTTCACCCTCTATCTCTTGAGTGGCTTGAATACAGGACAATCTATCACTGCTGAGATTCCCTGGTGGACAGTAACACACTTATGCATCCCCAAGCAGCTACCATTCAGAGACAAAAGAATAGGAAAATAAGGAGTTTCATTTACTCATTGAGGACACCGGGAAGATGCCACCATGGGAATGCACTAGGGTAGCATTCTCCAGATGTTGAGAAGTCTGGCTTGGTTTGGGGCTGCTGGTAACTGTTTTCTAATGTAGTCTTAGCACCTAAAGGGAATCTTGGGTCCCCAAGCATGAAAGATGCAAAGACATGATGAATTGAAAGGCCCCTATGGGTACGAGTCTGAGCTGACTGGCTGTGACCATGTAGGTGACATTCATTTCCTAACTTCTGCCAGCACTGAAATCATGGCTAGACAGAGGAGCAGAAGTTAATTGCCTCAGGGAGAAGGGCCCTGCGTTAATTATCATGTTAAAGTTCACACTGCATTAGAGCTTGGCGCTCAGGTTCCTCCCAGCATCTGGGCTTAGCGGAGCCAGGGAGTCTCGTGTGTGTACATAATGACTCTTCTCCAGAGAAATTCTCCACTTACGTTGAGACTTAAATGGAATTGTGTTCAAAGGAGGGGAGTGTTGAGTGAGCTATACCAAGAATCTCTAGCCTGTAGCACACAGATTCAGGTAGGCTAGTTGGTAAAGGTGGTCTGAGTTATGTAATCAATGCATCACAGTAGCACCAATGGCAACACCACCTAGCTTAACAAAGAAGCTACAAAATGCCAACTTTTGATTGGTGGGCTGATCGGTAAAGGGCTTGAGAGCCAGAAGTTTCTGATAATAATAACTTGGGAGGGGTATAGTGATCTTTTCATGAGCACATAGCATCCCAGGGCCATTCCCAACTTCCCTATCATCTATATCTTTCCTTCTTTACTTCTATTTTTCATTTGCAAGGCAAAGTCACCTAAATTGCTACCAGACAACCTGGGCTCTAATTATGAGCTCAGATTCATCATTTAATAGCACCATGTAATCTTGGGCAAATCACATAGTTTCTTCAAACCTCAGTTTCCTCATCTTTAAAATGGAAACAGTAGAGGTGCTCGGGTGGCTCAGTCGGTTGAGCTTGAGCATCTGGCTTCAGCTCAGGTCATGATCTCTTGATTCATGGGTTCGAACCCCGCATCAGGCTCTGTGCTGACAGCTAGCTCAGAGCCTGGAGCCTGTCTTCAGATTCTGTGTCTCCCTCTCTCTATGACCCTTCCCTGTTCATGCTGTTCTCTCTCTCTCTCAAAAATAAATAAAACATTTAAAAAAATTTAAATGGAAACAGTGTCATCCATCTTGCAACTTAAAATTTTATTTTTATTTTTTCATATTAAATGAAACATATATAAAGCAATTATTAACAACAGGTATGTGATAGGCACGCAGTTTGGGAAACCTGATAAAGCTCAACATCCTAATTCACTTCCTTTGTTCCTAATTTGATGTTAACTAGGTCTTGCTTAGGGCTTTCATGTTTTGTTCTAAGTGTGTGTAGGGTTTTTCTACCAAATAAGAAAACCAAGTCCTTAAGGAATGATATTCTGCCATCTGCTGCTTTAAATTTCCACCAGAGACCTAGATAGTTCCGTTCAATTCAGTTTACATATATTGAGCGTCTGCTCATACTTGGCAACCTACTGGGCATCGTGAAGTGAGAAAAAATGAACAGGACATAGAAACTGTCACAAGGAAATATAGTATTTATTAGAGAACTAGCTAATTATATAAAAGAGGACTGAGATAAACACCCTAGAAAAGATGAGATTGTTATCGATGGTAGTAATGAGGTAAAACCCAACAATTCCTTCTCATGAGATAGGGAAATGTTTTTAGAAGAGAAGGGCTTTACAGTAGGCCTTAAAGGAAAGAAATGTTTCCACCTTTTTCAACCTTTTGTCCTTCTGTAAGAGGTCAAAGGCTCTTTGAATCATATGGAATTGCTGGTAGTCAAAGGTGAAGCCTGCCCACAGCATTGGGTCCTGGTTGCTATATCACGCATATATTTTTCAGTATGGAAAAAGTATTGGACAATTAGTCCACACCCTTGTTTGCAAGGAAGGCATTCAATCTTTTGGCACAAGTAGTTGTTATTTGACTTTATACTTCCTTGCAACTTACCACACTCTGGTGTAATGTAAGACCAACCTCCTCTCATTCAGTGGAAGGTTACTATCTGCTAAACCTTTCATATTACAGAAGAATATCAGATTTTATTATTTTTTCATGTAGTTAATTACAATTCTCCTTCACCTAACTTTTTAAAAAATTACATTCTTTTTTTCTATTCATTATTCATCTTCCCGAGTCTCCTGTGAGCTCTTTTGGCTCATCCAAATGTCCTATAAATTGAAGCATATAAAACTGGACTTGGACATGGGGGAGGCCACAGCCAAGTTTAGAACAAAGAAACTGACTGCCCTCAGTTCTGTTGTGCTCAAGACCTACCTGTGTTCCATTTGAACACAGCAAGATACAAACTGCCTTAACAAAATATGATCCCATGGGCTCACAATCAGTTTGCCTAAATTCTAAGTTGTTTCACTGAAAAAACTAAGGGATTAGGATTTACATTTGAGGTGAACAACAACAACAACAACGTGGTTTTTTGTGTGTGTGTTTCCCTAGGCCCGAGATTGTTTCTGAATAGACCTACTAGCCTTCTGTCTCTCGCTTGTCCCATCATCGGACTGTGTGGCGCTGGGCTCTCTTGCATCAGAGCCAGCTGAGAAGCAAATCATACCTCCTTACATTCTGCAGGCTTTCTCCCTCCCAGGTTAAATGTGTTTAACCTTTGGAATAAAAGCAGTATGATATTCAAACATCTCCTAATGAGGTTCTCAGACTTAGGGCTTTGTGATTTTATTCACCTGAGTGGTTTCCCTTAAGCCTACAGAAAAGACAATTGCGAAGTTTAATGCCATCTCTCTTTTGTTAGGAAACCAGAAACCAAGGTTGTCCGTCAGTTAAGACATCGTGATTGTGTTCACACTTTAGCCACATGAAGGCATGGATGTGTTACCACTCAGGCTTGGCTAAGTTGTACTCTAGGTTAACATCACAGACAGGCTCAACTTCACAGTCTCTAAGAAGAACTATTTCTAGAATGGGCAGGGGGAAGAGGGAGGTTATTATCTCTGTTCATAGGTAATATTCATCATATTTATTATGCCTGTTATAGGAGTGGGGAACCAACCACCAGACATCAAACTTTCCCAAATAACTCCCTAGGAACATGGCTGTATTTTAGGGTAAAGGCTAAGGGGAAAACATCCTGGGTCTATATAAAATGGCCTGGGCTGGGAATCAAGAGATCTGCTGCTAATTAGCTAAATAAAGTCTAGTTGGGTCGTGTCATCCATTTGGGTCTTAGTTTTATTTCTATGAGGAGCATACTAATGTCTCTCCTCCCTAACAATGAAGGATACTGTGAGCATTATACTGATACAAAAGATGAGGAATACTCTGAATGTAAAAGTACTAGGAGAAAATGATGTGTTTTCTTATTCTCTGTTTCCCTGATGGAGTGAATCAAGCACATCCCTTCATCACCTCCACACCCACATAAAGGTGTTTCAGGTTTGTAGATACCAGTCATACCTGGGAGACTCCTAATCTGGAAACAGAATAATGCTTAGAAAATCACTGGGCTGAGGTTACTGGATTTGGGAGGATCCAAGGACAGAATAATTGCTCCCACTAGCTATCTACTTCTCAAAGGATGTTGTTAGGATTGGAGAACAGAGGAGGAAACAGTCACATCATATCCTTCAGCCAAAAGAGACTTGGGGAAGAGAAAGTCTCAAGAATAACCCACATGGATCACGAAATGACCAAAGGGGTTCTGTTTGGAGGGACTGAGGCACATATACCTGCAAAAAACTGATAGAGGCCATAGGCTTGCAGCTCAGTGTTGTTAGTATGAGATGGTAAGTCTCCTTACCCCAAATTTGACAAAGAATCGAGCACGATCCCTGGTCTCCAGCATGACCCATATTTGGAGCATAACTAATGTTTCTTTGGGGTTGAGAATTCATGGGCCTGATTTCAGAAATCTCCACAGAGTTTTGTTTGGCAGTTGGACTTATTAAATCCTACTGAGGAACATTCAACCCATGCACAGCCAAGTAAGTGCTCACTGGTGTCTGAGAGGCAGGACTCTTTGACTTGTATTCTGCTTTCTATCTGATTGCAATCCCAAGCGGCAGAGACCATGGTTGAACACTGATCTTTTCATACTACAGAATTCAGAAAAGTAGGGACTGGGCTTAGAGTAGAATAGGGAATAGAACCTGGGCTTTGGAGTCAGGCAAATATAGGATCAGACCACAGTTTTCCCAATTATGTAGTAAAGGACTCGCTGTTCCTGTGGGTCAATGTCTCTGTCTATTGGTAATAAACATGGCTTCCTCCTATGGTTGTTGTGAGGCTTAAAGGAACCCTGACATACATTCCAGTACAAGTTGGAGGTCTTGAGTGATTGTTCACTTAATCCCTCATGCAATCTTTATGACTATTTGGCACAGAGCAGGCATCTTGCTAATGGGAACAGTGGGTATAGCTGCAGCTGTACAGGTTTAAAAAAGACCATAAAGTGTGCTTAATAAAATGATAGTTTGGAATGTACCTAAAGGATCAGAAACCTGAATTCTCTACACATGGGTAGCCAACTTTTGAGAATCCACAACTTTTGTTTTTTCGTTTTTCGTTTTGTTCCTTTTTTGTTTCCTTGCTTGATTATTTTTCCACCTGCTAAAATAAAGGCAATATTAGCATTATTATTTGGAAGACTTAGTTCACTGTAGAGCATATCTCCCAAGCATTTCAGCAGCCCTAGATCTTTTAGGAAATTCTATATTTAATCAGCCCCAAACTGTTTTTGGATGAGGTAGAGTATAAACAGTTAAGGCAATTGCTTAACCTGGGAATTGTAATAGATCTTTCCAGCATAACCCCCCCCCATTTTTAAAGTTAGAAAATAAGGGGTACCTAGCTGGCTTGGTCTGTTAAGCATCTGACTCATGATTTTCTATCAGGTCATGATCTCATGGTTCATGAGTTCCAGCCCTGTGTTGGGCTCTGCTTGGGGTTCTCTCTCTCTCTGTCCCTCCCCAACTCATGGTCTAAATAAATAAATCAATAAATAAACTTTTAAAAATTAGGATAATGAACTGTATTTGCAGACCCTGTGTGTTTTGGCATAGGGGTGGGAAGGAGGATTACCATATGATTACCATAAGTGACAACACCCCCAAGACACATCTTCTTTGGCAACTCCTTCTAATCCCCAGCTCTAGAATTTTGTTCTCACCCCTTACTACCTGCCACCAGTCACCTGCACTCACTTTTTCATCCTTTGAGGATGAACAAGCTCTGTGTGCTTAGATGGAGTGCCTACTCACATAAATGTTGGGGTCCCTCTACTAGACAAATTCAATGGTATCTATCAATGACAAACTAGTATAAATATCAATAGCAAGCACAGATGACTCTCTCACACAAGTTAATGATGTACTTTGGGGAGTAGAAAGAAATGTTCTAGCCTGGATCGGACTTAGATTTAAATTTTCTTTCTTCCAGTTAATGGTTGTGTGGCTTTGGGCAAGTCCCTTAAGTCTCTGAGACTCAGTTTCTTATTCCATTTTTAATGTGGAGATCAAAACAACAACAGCTATCGTTTTGTCCACAAACAAAACAGCAAGTTACATATATATATGTATATAGACATATATACACATATGTATATAGACATATATCTATATCTCTATCTATCCTCTATCTATCTATCTATCTATCTATCTATCTATCTATCTATCTATCTATAAATGTGCCAGTGTGGTGTCCCTCACAGAAAGCCTTTGATATGATTTGGTTTGCTTATCTCTCATCTACTGCAACAAATCGTTTTTCAACATGTGAGTGTCTGTCACTGGCAGTTGGAGTGGAAAGTCGGCATGGTAGAAGTTCTATTGAAGAACGTGGGATTGCAATGATGGTAGAGTCTAAGAAATCCCCAGAGATTCCTGGAGGGAGGTGAGGAGGGTAATAATGGATTGAAAGACTGACTGATGCTTCCCATTGACAGTTAAAGAAAGAATGGCGTGCATATGAAATCCAGTGACTATACAGGTTTCAGGACCTGGAACCTTTGTCACCTTCCACACTTAAAGTCCTAACAGAGTCTGAGGCACACTTTTGTAAGACACAGATATAAAGTAAGACTCTAGTAGATGTCCATTCTAGCTTTCTGGAGACTTCCTGGGATAATACACAGTCAAATCTTCTTGGATTTCCCATGGCAGATTCTCTAATGGGATGGTGGGTTGAGAGGGGATGGAGGAAAGATAAAAGGAGATTAGAGTTGATGGGGCTTCAGCAAAAGCTCACCTCACTGCAGGTCCCAGTATCAAAGCAAGTCGTCTCATGTTCCCAGGTTGTCTGTGCATAGCTCTGAGGGATCAGCAAGTTCCCCACAGTACCCTGAGAATTTGGAAAGTTTGCATAGCTTCCAAAAAAGTCTTAGCAGTAAGAGGAGTGCCCCCCAGAGATAGCTATAACTGGGTTCAAATCCCAGTTCTGTTTCTTGCCAGCTGTGTGACCTTACAGGAGTTTATTTAAGTTCTGATGCATTCTTTTTCTCACCATAAAATGGAGATAATGATAAATAATGCATTGGGTTTTCAAGACAACAAAGGTGATAATACCCTTACTGAACTCAGGTGCCTGACACTCAATACACTGTTGTGATTATTGTTAATTTGTTATTAGAATTCTCTTTAGTCTGGATCTGTTAACTAACCAGCCCATTTTAGAGATTAAATCTATTAAAGTGAATCAAAAACTGAGAAGTATAATGAGGCAGGAGAAAGTAAGACGTAAGAAGGTTGAGTGGGGTCAGCTAGTCTACTGGTAGTGTTGGTGAAAGGTCTTAATGCTAAAAGAGGGTTAAATCCTGATGTATTTGGTGAGAAGTGGCACAACACCTTTTGGAGGGATGAAGGGAAGAGATGTCTTTAAAACCACAAGCAAATAAAGCCCCTTTAACATTTTCTACCTTCCTAGTCTCGGTGGAATTTGGAGAATTAATGAACTAATATCTACAAAGTACTTAGAGACTATCAAATGAAAGAAATATAGAAATCCCAAGTAATATTATGATTTTATTAAACATTTATTGAACATGGTACAGAATATGTAGGTAACTATACTTTCTACCCAGAGGGTTATAATATAATTGCAATGTTTATATTAACCATTTTTAAGGCAGAGGGAATTCTAGCTAAACAATAAATTTGATATATATCTGAAGAATCCAGATGGATATTGCATCGGTCACCATAATTTGCTTCCTGAACTTCTAGAACACAATTGTAGTGTTGTCATTATACAATGCTAATACTGATACCAATACTTGTGATAATAACAATAAAAGCCAAAGAAATAATATGCCAGACACTGCCAGGTACTTCATATAGACTGTCTGAAAACTTGATAATGAATCTTGAGAGATAGGATTAATATTCCCATTATACAGATGAGTAAACTGAGGCTAAGAAAGTTATTCATTATTTCATTATTTCATGGCCTGGAAGTGATGCCTTTGACCTTAGAAGCCTGCACATTTGCTCCTGATGTTTTTTTTCCATCATCACTGAAGAGAGTTGGATATTCTGGTGGTGCCTGGGTAGCTCAGTGTCCGACTTAGGCTCAGGTTATGATCCTGCAGTTTGTGAGTTTGGGCTCTGTGCTGACAGCTTGGAGCCTAGAGCCTGCATCAGATTCATTGTGTCCCTCTCTTTCTGCCCCTCCCCTGTTCATGCTCTGTCTCTTTCTTTCTCAAAATAAAAAAATAAAAATAAAAAAGAGAGTTGGATATTCTGGGAGTATAAGAGCACCATGACTCCTGTTGTGGTCTTAGGCTAAAAGTTCTTAACCCAGACTCCATAGACCCTCTCTAAGGTGCTTATGGAATGCTATGAAATTCTTTACAGACTTGTCTATTTGATGTGTTTATGCAATTTTCTGGAGAGTAGGTCTAGAAACATTATCATATTCTTGAAGGAATTTATAATCCAAACAAGAGTAAGAACCACTGTGCCAATTGTGGGCCAACTCTGTATAGTGGACAGTTCCTACTAACCTGCTTAACATGAGCTTAATCCTTAATTACTTTACTCAGACATCACAGCACTCAAGGATGTGTGTGTGTGTGTGTGTGTGTGAGATTCAGGATCTATTTTGCACTTTCCTTCAATTGACTTCTCTGCTTCCTGTTTTTCAGTCTTCTATTATGATCAAGAGATATTGGAGAAAGTTCTGTACTCAACCTAGTCCCAGGCCCGTCTTACATACTAGCTCTTCAGTTAATATGTTCATTGACTCTCGTAGAGGAGTTAACCATACCCTGATTTGTGTACATCTCAGTATAAACCCCCATTCAAGACATTATGCTGCATAGTAATTGCTTCTTTATGTATTCATTCCCTTCATCACACTTTGCATTTCCCTTGAGCAAGAAGTAAATGCTATTCATCTTTTCTATTTATTCTAGGCATTATGTATAGCATAGTGCCTAGAATATAGTCAGTACCCAATGAAAGGTTAAGAAATAGACAATTGGTAGATCGATAGATGGATGGACTGACAAGTGAATACACTTGTTAAAGTCATGATAGCTTAGATATTGAAGGGCATAGATTCATAGAGAAGAATTCTCTAATTTTAGGCTAGCTTATACACACACTTATGTTAGTAAAATTGGTGATGAGTATGGGAAGGGGATCACATGTGGATTTGTGCTTCCCTTACACCGATGGGTATAGAAGAACGATTTGGCATAATAGAATTTTGCAAGGGGTATAACTTTTCCATTTAGGAGAATAAAGTTAGGTGATTGGAAAGTCATAGCATGCTGCAAAGCTTATATCAGTTTTCCAGCGCTCTGCAAAAGGCACGCTGTAGCTGAATTTTCAGCTCCAGCTTTATGTAATTTGGCTTAATAGACAGTGAAAGCTTTTCATGCTCACAAGAACCTAATATTAGCATCTCAGTAATGTATTCAAGTTGCCACCTACCCATACGGCTACATATCCTTGGAGGAGCCTAATAGGACAAGAGAATTCCTGCTATTTTAGAGTACCTTTGACAGTGAAGAGGATAATAATTTTAAACAATCTATCGGGCTTACATTTAGTGAAAATTCCTGGCTTGTTAGCCTGGCTAATCTTTGAGTTATCTGTGTTTGAACAGAAAATACTGTTATCTCTTATCCCATCGATTCCTGTGGTGAGCGATGGGTCTGTACTCACTGCTGGAACCCATCCTGATGATATCATCCTCATCACCATGGGAACGCTGTCTTTTTGCTAAGATGAGAGTTAAGTTCACCCTAAAAAAGTCCAAGGGCTCTCTTGAAGTATAATCAGAATTCTCCAGTGAGATTTAGGTATAATCTGTGAGGGGTGACATGAAAGAATAAATATTTCTGTATTTTACTGAAAGCCTTCCTGAATTCCAAGACTTAAAAAAAGAAAATCTTGCCTTCAAATACAGAGATAAAGGAAGTATCCTTTCACAGAGGTAGTTGGATATTTACCCAGTAGGATAATCTGTGATTTAGTACCTTCTAGGGTATACTAGAATACCCTCCCAACCCTCCAGTAAGCCTTGTTCCCTGGCATCTCAGGAGAATAAAACCGTAGGACAAAGAAAAGTTGTCTGGGTTATTTTAGTATAACTCCCTTGATCCTTTGGGCTGTAAAAAAGAGTTGCACATTTGCTCCTCTCTGGTAAAGCATACTGACTTCATGAATATGTGGCTCACTTTCTTTCCCCATTTGTTCAGTGGAGATTATAGTAGGAAACGTCTGAGATTTTCACTCAGGGCAGGGGGGTTGGGGAAGATTTGTGGCATGAAAGGTAACACTTCAGTTCCCAAATGGACATGTTATACACTCTTGAATCTGGTGGCCTCTAGAGCCCTGTCTGTGTCGACACTGAGGCTACAAAAACAATTACTTTTTTTAAAGGCATTAGTCTATTACTAAAGTTACACATTTATGGGAGACTATTTGTCCTGTTTTTTCCCTTTCATGTCAGAAGCTGTAGCTAAGCTCATGAGAACCTGTCAGTATTGACATCACTATATTTTTTTGTTTGTTTTTTGTGGGGGGTTTTTTTTTTTGTATCCCAAGGAATTTCCCGGCCAGTGGTTTCAATAGCCAATGGATCCCTAACAGAGTGGACAGAGTCCTTGGATGGGTAGAGCCAGTGGCCCTTGTAGAAACCAAAGAAAGGAAGACTGAGGAACTAAACCCATGCCTTCTAGGTTATGGGATCCTGGTTCTGAGTCAAGTATCAGGGGAAGCTGACAGCTTAAGGAAATACAGGCACTTATAAAGGGCAACACAGCATTCCCCTCTTATGTCTAAAAACAATGTCCCTCAGACTCAGGCTCAGCGAACTGCAGTAACTTACTTAGAATCACAGAACTGATCGGTTTGAGAACTGGATTTAACTCCATACTCCAAGATCCAGGCTGCCAAATTTCTGTTATCTTTAGTAAAAAAAAAAAAAAAAAAAAAGCCTGTTTTAGAGTTGTTCTTGAATTTTATCCAGACATCCTTCAAATCTGTGAGTTGCTTACTACATTTACTTAACACGCTCCCAGCCTCACTATATGCTGTTATCTTATCTTCACAAAGGGCAGGGCAATGTCCATGAAGAAGAAATTCATCTTTTCTTTGCCAACATTAATAAGAGACAGTAAAGAGCAGTAAAGGTACACACCCAGCAAACTCAATCCTTAGGAAACCTAAACTTAACTTCAACAGGGAATCCAGTTCAATTTTTAAAACCAACTCATTTGAGGAAGGTTTTAAAATTTTGCACTTACCTTGAAGATTATAGGAAAGTGAATTAAGAGGCTCTTTGGCCCTCTGCTAGCTGGGATATAGATCAGGGCTCAGACTGGCTGCTGCCTTATGTTGGCAAAGTGATTTGGGCAATTCATCCACAACCTGCCTTTTGATCTGTAACATAGAAGTGAGGAGTCATGATTGGCTTAGTCTCATTGATTGGGTGCTCAAGTGCGTGTGGGAACTTGAACACTGTGATACTGCAGGGACCGTTCAATACCCAGTCCTCAGGGCTGCTAACAAGGAATCCTTCTAAAATGCAAACCTGCTTATTACCCCCATTCCCCATCCCCCACGTTAACACCCTTTAGTGACTCTCTTTTCCCATCGGAACAACGCCAAAGTCATCTTTCTGACATTCGGGCTGGCTACAACATGGCCTCTTACCCATCTCCTATCTTTTCTACTACAAGGACGAGCATTGTCATCTAAATGTGGTTCTTAGGCAAGTGCTAGACTCTCCATCTGGAACTTCGTCCTTCTAACCCTGCCACTTCCAAGGTTAATCATTCCAGGAAACCTCCTTGTCTGCACTAGACTACATCAGAGCTTCTCCTGTACGTTCACAGCACTTTATATACGATCCTCATCACACTATATCGTGATTAGTGATTTTCTTATGCATATCACCATCTTCCCAGGAGCTTTTTGAGAATGGGAACTGTCTCCTATTCAATAATATGTTCCTAGTATCAACCTTGGAATGCAGTAACACAGTAAATTCAATATTTGTGCTTTAAAAGTAGATTAGGAATGCAAAATATAGGACTTGACTTACTTGTCACAAAATCGTAAGTTTTTTTAAATCTCATCTTAGTAACCTATATGCCGTACAAAAATCACATCCATTTACTACAGGCAATGTATTTTGTGATTCGTGAAATTTTACACTGGCACTTGTGGTTCAGTTTAGGTACACACTCAATTCCTAGCTGCTGAGCTATGGCAAAGATACAGGTGAATAAAAAAGAAGGGCAGCTCAGTGAAAATTCTAGAAGGTATCACATAAAACTCAAAAGGTTTCAGCCAGTGAGTTGATTGGTAGGGGCTGATATCCAAGTCCAAGAACCCAGGTCCATGTCAGGATCAGCATGCTAGTGAATAGAAACGGGAGACACACTATTGAGAAAAGGCCCATATAGGAAACCTCCACATAGAGAGAAATGTAGCAGACCATAGCAACCTTCAGAGCCTTGCAAGATATTTAAGTCACACTTTCCGCGCTCAAAATACATTCATTTATTTCCCCCATAAATGAGTTCATTTTGTAGATTTTACCTAAGTTCTTCAGCATACCTCTATCCTTCCAGTCACCTAAAAATATAAAACTTGGAGACCTTGAAACATTTTGTACTCTTTTATTTCTAATCTTAATGGTAATGAAAATAATAATGGTAATAATAATAGTAGTAATAGTAGTAAGTAGTATTTATTGATACTCTGTCCAAGGGGTCATTTAAGTTTCCACTTATTTGAGAGATACAAGAACTCATTTGAGAGTGATCGGCCTATTTCTATGAATGTATTTATTTTTAACATTTTTATTTAAATTCCAGGGTAGTTCACATACAGTGTTATCTTAGTTTCTGGTGTACAATATAGTGAGTCAATACTTAATATATTACTCAGTGCTCATCACAACAAGCAGCCTCCTTAATCCCCATCACCTATTTCACCCATATCGTCCACCCACCTCCCCTCTGGTCACCATCAGTCTGTTCTTTATAATTAAAGAGTTTGTTTCTTGGTTTGTGTCTCTCTCCTTTTTGTTTTTCTTCTTTGCTCATTTGTTTTGGTTCTGAAATTCCACACTTGAGTGAACTCATATAGCATTTGTCTTTCTCTGGAGAGTTTCATTTTTAAAATTAAAAAGAAACAAAAACTGAAGCAGTGGAATAATAAGTGACTCTCCCAAGGTCACACTGTCATGAATAATAGAGCAGGATTTGCACCCAGGCAGTCAGTTTCAAGAACACTTACTAGTCTAAGTGCTACAATGTATCGTTACCATTTCCCAGTGAATCTTTTGCTGAAATGTTTCCCATTGCTCTTCACAGGTTGGCATTCACACATACACTCTTTCGTGACTGCCTTGCTAACCAACTTCCTGAGCAGCCTTTTGCTCTAGTCTCCCTCTGTTCTGGTTCATCCCTTATCCCTGTGGAGTTAGGAAGGGAATGTGGTGTTGGTGGAATGCATGTGGGCTTGAGAATCATGAAAACCTGGCTTAGGCTATAAATCTAATATTTATACCTATTACAATTTATTTACTTTTCTAGTAATTCCAATTATTTACCTCATGAGTTTTTGTAATAGTCAAATGAAATAATGTAGTGAATAGTACTGGGCATACAGTAGGTTATCTGTTATAATTTCCCTGCTGAAACAAACTAAATATGGTAAAAAAAAAAACCAACAATAAGCAAATTGTTTCCCACCATTTATATTATTCTCTGCATAAAAAATAAATTCCACACTTTTCACTGTAGTACTTGGAATCCTCTGAGATCTAAACTCAGCCAATCTTTCTAGTTTTATTGTTTAATTTCTTTAGGTAGCCTATTCAATAAGACTGTCAGATTACTTCTTTTTAAAAAATGTTTATTAATTTGAGAGAGGGGGAGGGCCAGCATGAGCCGGGGAGGGGCAAAGAGAGAGAATCCCAATCATGCTTTGCAAGGTCAGCCCAGACACGGGGCTTGATCTCACAAACCATGATGAGATCATGACCTGAGCCAAAATCAAGTCTTACCCTTAACTGACTGAGCCTTCCAAGCACCCCTCTTTTCCCCCCAAAAATGTTTATTTATTTTGAGAGAAAGAGAGAGAAAGTGTAAGTGGGAGAGGGGCAGAGGGAGAGAGAGAATCCCAAGCAGGCCCCAGTGCTATCAGTGCAGAGCCTGTAACTATGAGACCATGACCTGAAGCGAAATCAAGTCAGTCACTTAAGCAATGGATCAACCCAGTTGCCCACAAATTATTTCTGAGATATCCCTTTAAATTTACTCTATTCCATAATTTTACTTAGAAAGTGGTTTTTTTTTTTTTTTTTTTGTGTTTTTTTGAGAGAGAGAGAGAGAGAGAGAGAGAGAGAGAGAGAGAGAGAGAGAGAGAGAGAGAGAGAATGAGCGGGGGAGGGTCAGAGAGACAGAGGAAGACACAGAATCTGAAGCAGGCTCCAGGCTCCAAGCTGTCAGCACAGAGCCTGATGTGGGGCTTGAACTCACGAACTGTGAGATCATCACCTGAGCTGAAGCTGGAGGCTTAACCAACTGAGCCACCCAGGCACCCCACTTACAAAGTTTTCTTTATGCAGGATACAGTTTAAATTATATTAAAATTCCAAGGGCTCAGATCATGATCTCACAGATGGCAAGTCTAGCTCCATGTTGGGCTCTGTGCTAACAGCACAGAGCCTACGTGTGATTCTCTCCCTCTCCCTCTACCCCATCCCATGTTCTCTCTCTCTATCTCTCTCTCTCAAAATAAATAAGCATTTAAAATAAGCTGACAGGAAATAACTTTGTAGTAGCCCACAGGACTGTGAACTTCTAGCTACACACTGATGTCAATGATGGGACAGAATTTGGAGGGTCAGTTTATCAGAAAGTACGTGAAGATCTGGACACATCAGTAATCCTTTCTTGGACATCAGCTACCAACTGTACTCACTTTGGCCTTGCAGGCCAAGTTATCAGTTGGGTCCCACTGCTTCCATTTCTGGAAAAGTCAACAACTCTAGTTTAATTGGAATGCGCTACACAAAGACTCTGAGGCTTGGGGTCAGGCTTACATTATCTGTTCTCGTGAACAGGAAAAGCATACTTGGTGGAAGCCTCAACTTTGGGCTTGCCCTGGAGCTGGAGGCTTAATCCAGTAGCTGGCGGCTTAATCCAGTTTAAAGAAACCTCTGGGAATGGGTATCAGAAGATTTCACCTTAATATATTTACAGTGTGACCAGCAGACATTCTCCCCACCCCCAGAGGTGATCAAAACACAGTCTGATCTAAACAAGAGCTGTATTTTCAGTATTTGGATAGTTACTATAGTAGTTAGATAGTTGAATTGGTTATCTATCTAGTTACCAATGCTGTAGTTATGCCGTCACCTATATGATATTTAAATTTATTTAACTGTTTTTTATGAATATAATTTATTGTCAAAATGGCTTACATGCAACACCCAGTGCCCATCCCAACAAGTGCCCTCCTCAATGCCCATCACCCACTTTCCCCTCTCCCCCACCATCCACCCTCAGTTTGTTCTCTGTGTTTAAGAGTTTCCTGTGGTTTGCCTCCCTCCCTCTCTCTTTGTAACTATTTTTTCCCTTTCTATTCCCCCATGGTCTTCTGTTAGGTTTTTCAAGATCCATATATAAGCAAAAAAATATGATACCTGTCCTTCTCTGACTGACTTATTTCATTCAGTGTAATACCTTCTAGTTCCATCCACGTTGCTACAAATGGCATAATTTTATTATTTGTATTTAACTGTTAAATGTGCTACCAATCACTAAGGAAACAGACCTTCATGAATGTGCACTTGTGTGCATGTTTGTTTTTATATTCCCATTAACATTGGAGCAAGATATAAAATTAACATTAAAAAATTAGTAAGTTTCACATACACAGTTAAGTAGCTAAAAAACATAATGAAGGAGAAATCCCCATTTACAATAATGAAAATATAAAGATAACATGCTTAGGAATAATCATTAAGACAAAAGTTATTAAACCTTATATGCAGAAGACTCTTACATACTCCTGAACAACACAGAAGTAGACTTAGGTAAATGGACAGACATCTCTTCTTCTTGGTTAGTGACTGCATCATCAAGATGTAATTTCTTTAGGGGCGCCTGGATGGCTCAGTCAGTTAAGCATCTGATTTCTGTTCAGATCATCTCACAGTTTGTGAGTTTGAGCCCCGCATCAGGCTCTGTACTGAGAGCTCAGAGCCTGGAGCCCGTTTCAGATTCTGTGTCTCCCTGTCTCTGTCCCTCCCCTGTTCATTCTCTCACTCTCTTCTCTCTCTCAAAAATAAATAAACATTACTTAAAAAAAAGATGTAATTTATTTCTAGGTAAGTGTACGAACAATATGATCTTAATTAAAAAATTTTTTTTGATGTTTATTTTAGAGGGAGAGAGAGAGACAGAGTGTGAGCAAGGGAGGGGCAGAGAGACAGAGGGAGACACAGAATCTGAGGTAGGCTCCAGGCTCTGAGCTGTGAGCAGAGCCTAATGCAGGGCTCAAAGTCACGGACCATGAGATCATGACCTGAGCTGAAGTCAGATGCTTAACCCACTCAGCCACCCAGATGCCCCCCTCCTTAAAATTTTTTTTTTAATGTATACTTATTTTTGAAGGAGAGAGTGATCTTAATTTTAAAAAAAGTTTCTGTGGAACTAGTTGGATCAATACTAAAGTCTATATGAAAAAAATATATATGAGAAAAAATCATAGGAAATATAGGAAAAGAAAGCTTTGGAGGGGAACTAGCCCTAAGACATGAGCAGAATGTATTATAAAGTTTCTATAATTAAAACATGTGTTACTGGCACATGGATAGATAGACATAAAACTCAAATGAAATAGAACATCCAGAAATGGACACAATTACATGTAAAACTGTAATATATTATAAAGATATATCTCGAATCACTAGAGAGCTGGAGAGTTATATCAAATGAAAAAATAGAGCCAGTTCTCACACCATTCACAAGAAAAACTTTTAAATGAATTACATCTCTCAATATAAAACAATGAAATGATACAATATTAGAAGACAACATGAGTGAATAATCTGTAACTTATAACATGGAAAGCTTTATAGGGAAAAGCTTTATAGAAATAGTTCAAAATATAAATGCAATAGATTGATAATTTGACAAAAGGGCAAAAATAATGTATCATGCTTGATAAAAAATTAATTAATCAAAGGCAAATAAGAGAGAATATATTTGTAACATGCATTATAGCTATTGGGCTATTATCTTTAATATGTACAGATATTTTAAAATTTAAAGACAATGATTGGGGCATCTGGGTGGCTCAGTCAGGTAAAGTCTGACTTCACCTCAGGTCACAGACTCACCATTCGTTTTGTGAGTTTGAGCCCTGCATCAGGCTTTCTTTTAATAGAGCCTTCTTCAGATCCCCTGTTCCCTTCTTTGTTTGCCCCTCCCTTGCACTCTTTCTCCCTCTCAAATAAAAAAAAAAAACTAAAAAATAAAGTTTAAAGAAAATGATAATTATAGAAGTATTAGGCAAACTATATGAACAGAAAACTTACAGTGTGTGTGTTTGCATATGTATCTATATCTACATATATGGCCTAACCATATGAAAATTTTTAACTTCACTCATTTAAAATTGTGCATAAAAATAATAAATTGGGGTGCCTGGGTGGCTCAGTCGATTGAGGTCCGGCTTCGGCTCAGGTCATGATCTCACGGTTCATTGGTTCGAGCCCGCATCGGGCTCTGTGCTGACAGCTAGCTCAGAGCCTGGAGCCTGCTTCAGAATCTGTGCCTCCCTCTCTCTCTGACCCTCCCTTGCTCGTGCTGTTTCTCTCTGTCTCTCAAAAATAAATAAAAAACATTAAAAAATTTTTAAATCATTTTCTTATATTTAAAGATATTTTTATTACAACATTTAAAAATTATATATATATATATATATATATATATATATATATTTTTTTTTTTTTTAGTTAGCCATCCACACAGAGCCCGATGCAGGGCTCGAACCCACAAACCGTGAGATCATGACCTGAGACCAAGCGGATGCTCAACCGACTGAGCCACCTAGGCACCCCAAGAAAATGATTTTTTTAAATTTATAAATTAAAACTACCTAGAGAGACTGTTTCTTAACAAAAGCTCAAAAACTCGGCAATATAATTTCATGGTGAACTTGTGGTGACACAGCTCCCTCCTACAATGCTGTTGAGAATGTAGATTTGTTATGTGGGGATTTGTCTCTTTCTAAGCAACCCACAGATGCATTTAGCTATGAACTAAAAATTCCACTTCTAGGAACTTACCATAAAGTACACATTTAAAAATAGAAAAATATGCACATCTGATACTAGCCATTGCTGTGTTTTCACTGCAAACTAATTAGAAACTATGTATGTGCTCAAACATAGGTAATCACTGAATAAACTTCAGCTTATACACCCAGTGGTGTTATCATGCAGCTTTAAAACAGAATGAGAAATATCTCCATGAAATGATGGTAAGTTGCATTTAGGATATATGTCAAGTAAAAAAAAAAAAAAAAAAAGCAAAGTGCTTATTTTTGCAAAGAGAAACAAACATGGAAAAGAGTAAAATTGGTTACTCACAAGCAGGGCAGGAAGAGGTGGCGTAAGGGGGGAGAAGTGGGAGAGAGTCACACAGAGTGGAAGAAAAAAGTGAGCTTGACATTTTTCTGAGTATAATTTTTTGTACAGTTTTGACTTTTGGAAGCCCACTAATGTTATCTACATATTCAAACAAATTAAACCAAGATGGGAGTTTAAAAAAGAAAAATCCAAATCTAAATGCCAATATACAAATAAAACTTAGTAAGTTTCAAATAAATAACAACCACACTGAAAGGTGGGGGGAAAAATAGAGCTAAACCAAATAATTTCTTAACATGGAACTTTGTGCGCTTAGTGTAGGGGGAAAAGGAATGTAAACAGATCACAGATTCTTTTTAATAGATTAAGTTTGTTTTTTTAAGTAGTTTGGATATAGCAGTTCTGAAAATTAGTTGATGTGTTGAGCAAATGCATCACTCTGATAATATTGTTGAAATGTAGGGTTTTCATTGTGGAAGGAAGATAAAACTATCCCATGTGGGGCTGAATTATCATTGGAGGTTGTGATGTAGTAAGGACCCTGAGCCTCATCTTTTAAGATATTTTGTCTTTTGAGGATATGTTTTAGGATAAACATACAATATTTTTAGTATTTTTAAATTTACTTAATATACTGACACGATAAACTTTAAGCATATGTGTTTACTTGATCCCCAAATATTCAATTCTTCTTTATTCCTCAAGCAGAGTGACAGAGAGTTATAACAGTTACTCTGGGTCTTTCCCAGGCAAACTGGGATACGTATTCATCCTACACATACTACCCATACCCCTCATAGACCTTTGATCGTTTTCCCCCTTTACCAGTTTTCACTTTGTGAGTGCTCCGAGAGTAGGGAAATGCAAGCCTGAACCGGTTCACTCATCGGCTCCTGAAGATGGCCCTTTCTGTTCAGAACACTGATCATAGGAGGCTTACCTGATGCTGGAACATGTGTCTTTGGACTGGTTAAAATCTAATGTGTGTCATTAACTGATCAGAGACTCATATTTCTCATTTATAACATATGAAGAATACTAGCTTGCTGGTTGCTATAGTATTAAATAAGATCATCTATTATAAGGTACATAGAGTAATTCACTGCACTCAATAAGTAGCAGGATCATTGTATTGTTGTTACTTTTCTTGTTACTATTTTTCTTTAGCATTAACCTCCAATGTTTACCTTGAAAATATAATCTAATGTTCATGAATAATCCATTACAGATCAGTCATGTATGAATTTATTTAAACCTCTTTGGGAACGATAATTCCTATTTCACTTTTTAAAGTAATGAGTTCCATAAACTTTGTTTCCTGCTGTGTAATATGGCATTTTGTTTAAATTGTTTCAACTTAGCTCTTCTAAGCATCAATGGATTCCTTACAGCTCTAAAACCCCAGTATTTTGTATATGAATTTGTTTTGATATAATTCACATCCTTGAAATTTTTATAGGTGTCAATCATAGCCTTTCATGTTCATTATTATTCTAGACCCAATAATTTTGTTTGTATTGTTTTAAAATTCAGTTTGAATCCAGAAATCTGAAACCTATCCCTAGCTTCATGAGAGGGATGGAGATAGAAGGTCATTCTAGGACAGAACCTATTCTGTGACCTTCTCATTGATGGCCTCCATTACCCCTAGCTCTTAAAATGGGGTTCTGAGGGTCTGGATGCTACAGTCAGCAGATGACTATAGAGAAATGATCCCTAACAGGGCCACATAGAGTGGTATTATTGTACTATCATATCTCAAATTGAAGGGAGATTTCCTAGAACTTATATTTTTTGTGTGTACCTTTTTATTTTAGCCTTGTCTGGGTTTCAGATTAATCATTGTTCCAAAGAGTAGAACAACAGCAGACTCAATATTAGGCATTTTCTGGGTGCATTTTAAGGATTAGCATGGCTCTGTCTCTTTGTAAGAGACCCAAAAGAAATGTGAAGTCTGATTTATGTCTTTGAGGACCAAAGTCAAAGGTGAACTGCACAAAGATGTATAAAAACTAGAAAACAAGTCAGTGCAGGCCAATTGTGCTATGCAAGTTGAAAAAGAATTAGCATGAAGAAGAAACGATGTACCTCACTGGTATGCTCAAAAGCCCTGCCATGGGAAAGAATCAGAGAGGAGAAAATAGGTATAATATATATCATTTTGTCGAATACGTGCACATATATTATTTTATAAATGTGGAAGTGCATCATTTAAAAATCAAACAGCTATCAACACTTCATAATTTAAAAAGCAGTTGCCTCTCCCACCCTTCCTCAGGACCATTCTCAGATGTTATAAATCATGCTCAACTCTTAGAGATTTTTTTTCTATTATTAGCCAAAATACTTCAAAACAACATTTAAATACTCCTAACTTCTCTTTCAGTTTTGGATAGATTCTGTTGGCTCTCCTTTGTAAAAGGGGGATTTCACTTTCTTAAAACTCTAAACACACACGTTCTCACACAGATACACGTGCTCCCACTCATGCATCACCCATATAACATTCTTCTTGCATCCTCCAATGTAATTATGCCGTAATTTTTACTTCAAATAGAGTTATTTAAATATTTATTGTTGGATCAATTTTGAATGTAACCTTCTTTTTGTAAATTTAGGTTTGCATTTTCTTTCGCAATCATTTTCTTTCCCTTGGAATTGACAATTTGAATCAAGCCCTGATGCTTGTCTTCCCCCACCCCCCCATCCTTTTCTCTCTCCTGTCTTCTTCCCTTTTTTCCTCCTCCCTTTCTCTCTCTCTCTTCCTTTCCCTTGCCTCCCCACCATTTCTATTTTCCAAGGACCTAATATCCGTTTATCTGCAAACATTCTTTCAACTATCTTCTCACAATATTCTATCAAAATTTCAGCTACTAAACTCCGTCCATTTTTTTTTTTTTTGAAGACATCCCTCTGGATGCCCTTCCTCTGTCTCTCGTCTTCCTCTCCACCTGTTGTCCTCCCATTGCCTTGGCCATCACTCAGGTCCTTCACTCTGCTCCTGTAATGATTTTTTTTCTTACATATCATATCTTTCTTGTTCTTAATTTTCTTCCTCATTTTGGGTAGGCACTATTGAATAGCCTCCTTTGAAAGAATACTTGGAAAGTAACTGTGTGAGCTCTTACACATCTAAGCTTGTCCTTAGGTTGACCTCATACTTATCTTACAGTTTATCTGCAGAAAAATCTCGGTTGGAAATTACATTCCTCCAGAACTGTGACACCCACACTACATTCTCTTATGTTTTCCAGTATTGATGGTGACAAATAAAATTCCTTTTGGAACTTGGTGATAATATGCTTTGGCATATTATTTTTTCAGCCATTATACTATCTGCATATTGAGCTCATTAACAGAGAAAGTTGTGTTCTTCAATTATGAGGATTTTCCTTTATATATTTTTTAATTCTTTTGCAAGTTTCTTCTTCTGTTTTCTTTTTTCTCTCTGCTATATCTAGTAGATATTGGAGACTTAAGTTTTCTTCCCATTTCTCCTATTTTCATAGCTTCATCTTATTTTACTTTTTTCATTTTCTGGAATATTTCTCTTGATTTAATCTGTAGCCCCAAGTTGAGTGTTTTATATCTGCTATCATAGTTTTAATTTGTAAGAGTTTTTGTTCTTTTGAGTCTTTCTTTTCTACCTCAATCTCTTCTTATCTCCAGGAATTAGTAAGTTGAATATTTCCTCTCTGAAGATTACAATATTTTAAAGATATTTTTTGATACTTGAATTGCTTTTCTCTCCTCCAGTTACCTTTTTTAATATTTGTGTTTTGATTTTTGTCTTTTTCAAAGAAAAGTACACAAAGATCTGGTGTGGCTTAGCTGATAAATAATATGTAAAGAGTGAATTATCAAAAACCTCATGGGGTCTATATGCCTCCAAGGAGCTTCCTGCCTGGTGTAGGTTTATGTGGCTGGGAAAACTGAGAGGCTCCATACCATTAGCATAAATGCAGGGTACAGTTCAGTTTCTTAGAAAGAAATCTAGATCTCCAAATCTCTAATCAAGAAACAAGATCTTTTTATTTTTTAATTTTTTAATTTGTTTTTAATTCTGAGAGAGACAGAGAGAGTGCAATCAGAGGAATGGCAGAGAGAGATGTAGACAGAGAATCCCAAGCAGACTTTTGCTATCAGCACAGAGCCCAATGCAGGACTTGAACTCACAAAGTTATGAGATCATGACACGAGCCAAAACTAAGAGTCAGACGTTTAACCGATGGAGCCACCCAGGTGCCCCAAGAAGTAGGACTTTCTTGATAAAATGGAGTCAACATATAACCAAAGTAATATCCTGTCAGAGCCTTGTAAGGCTGGCTTTCAACAAGTTGAGGAAGGAGACAAGGGGTGGTGGGACCAGGCTCACTGTTCCATTAGAGACTTCAGCAGATCCCCATTTTTCAGTAAATAATCAGTTGGGTCTAGTGGTCAAAGTCCCCATTGTTTCTGGATCACTTCTAGGATTAAGTTTCTAGTCTTCTGTCTGAAAGAGGAGGGAAGTTTCCACTCAGTGCTGGGTCAGGGAGGGAATCTGGGAGACAGGGACCTGAAAGAGTACAGGATACCCATTTAATCTGACTTGATAATAAACAATGCTTTTTCTTACAGAAGTTGTGACTTAAAGTATTATGGGTTGTTTACCTGAAATTCACATGTAACTGGGCATATGCACTGTACTTGTTAAACCTCATGATCCTATTCTGGAGTGACCATAGACTTTCAACCACCATTGTTGATTTAGGCTAGTCTCCACGTCTACTTTCTGAGGCATCTGGCTGGAATGACTCATTTTGGAAGATTGCTGAGGTTCTGTGGTAAAAGTAAGATTGCTGTTGTCTTATTCTTGCCCTGCCTCCAGCATAAGCTGCAGTTCTCTTCATATACGAAGTCAGCTAACATTAGCTGGCTTGTTTCCACTTTCTAAAATGGTTTATTTCCTCTCGTCTTATCTATAATTGAGGGTTTATATTAAAACAAACAAACAAACAAAAAACTACACCCACAAGAACTCTTAACTTCCATTTTGGTGGAATTTCATATGCTTTTCAATTTACTGTGTTTAATCAGAATTCTTCAATAATATTGCTAAACGTGTGAATAATAAGTGGCAATAAGAGCATTTCATGGCTGTCTAGTTAAACATAGAAGATTAACCACAAGCATTTATCTTCTCTTTGTCTGCAAGCCACAGCAAATGATGCCAAAAGGACTTGAAAACCTAAAGTTGTAAGAGAACACTTTTCAAGTCAGGTTTTTGGAAGACAGGACATCTGAACTAGCTGTCTAGAATGGAGAGATCTGGACGTGTGATGACTGTTAAGAAGCAACAGATTTCCCCCACTCCACCCTGAGACTGATCATCCTTGGAAAACGCCAGCTACCATAGCAGTTGAGGTTAATAGGCTGGGTTGACAACAGGCTCATTAGTTTTAAGTCCGTACATGGAAGACCCCTTCAGACAGGTTCCCACGTGCTGGACATCCAGATAACTCTCCCCCCACTCCATCCCCACCCTGATGCTGGACTGATTGTTCTCTCAAGAAATCGAAATGGAAAGGAACCATAATGTACATCAACATAGGAAATAACATGGGTGCTCTATAAGGTCCAAAGCGGGAGATTAATTGAAAAACATAGAGAGGACTTCAGTGCCCACCTTTCTTCTTGCTCCCAGAATTCTCTCAGGTATATATCTTATCTTTCTTACTCATACGAGATATTAATAGATTTTCTGCAGTTAGACCAGCCCAGAACAAGGATATCCCTCCATGTACTGATATCGAAGGATCCTTTAATGAGGAACACAACTCATGACTTCATTGCCCTTAAGTGCTACCCAGAACTCAAGGGGCCTATACATAGCGACATAGAAATACCAGCCAGCTTTTTATGACCTTGTTCTTAAATATGAACAGACTTTAATATGAATAAACATGGACTACTGGGCTTCAGACTTTTGAAGAAAGCCTTGGATATGAAGGAAAACACAAATAGGAAAAAGAATTCGGAGAAAAAAACAATAAATACACAGAACACAAAAAAAACTTCAAAACATTTATGATTAATACTTCCTGAGAACAAACAGAAGATATTGAAGTCCCTCCAAAAGAGAGAACAGAGTGCTATAAAATGAATGAAACAAACAAGAAAGAGAAGTTGTAAATTAAATATAATTAAAGCAATAATTAAAAGGTGGGAAGATAACATTTAGGAAATCTTCCAGAAAGCAAAACAAAGAAGATGAGAAAGATACCAAAATTAAGGGTAAATTAAAGATGGATACAGACAATCTGACATTCAAATAAGTGTTTTAAGAAAAATAGAGCAGAGAGGAGAAATTATCAAAACAAATGAGAAAATTTTCAGAGCTGACAGACAGACACACACACACACACACACACACACACACACACACACACAGTGACACTAGAATATTATTCCGAAACTTCAGAATGATGGGGGCAAAACAGAAAGATTTAGGAGAGGGAAAAGGAAAGACCTATCACACCATGAAACTGGATTCAGAATGTGATGAGTGTTTCCTCAGCCATCTGGGATTCTAGAAGATAGTAATTCTTAGGGAAGATTATTTCCAATCTAGAAATCTGCCTCCAGTCCAAATACCTGCTAACATTTAGAGCACCAATTCTCAAATGTTACTGTGTATGCAAATCAGCTGTATTTGTTCTTCTGCTGGTGGTAGCTAGGGACTGGCATTCTGCCTCTCTAACAGATTCCAGGTGACACCAATGCTTCCGGTCAGTGATCCACACTCTAAGTAGCTTTCAGGTTCTAGAAGCTGGCTGAAAAATTAAGGGAGTGAACCAGATAAGAATATTGGAAGCAGGTGAGTAAACAAAGGAATCTGGCAAATGGAAAATGTAACAGCCTGAGCATGTACAAAGCCGAGAGAGCAGCGATGGAGAGTGCAAAAGATGGAAGGAGATATATAGAGTTTTCCACAGGAAAGCATGAAGAAATGAATATTTTTTACAGATTTGGGAAGAAAATTATTCTTCAAATAGAGGAGAAAACTGGAGGATTTGGGAAAATAAAACAGCCTTAGGTATATGGAAAATAAGCAAATTTAAAAAGACAAAATAATCACAGGGGGAAAACAGTTATACAAGAAAGATGCTCATTGAACAACGCTTGACTCAGTTTGGCCTGAACTATATTTGCAAGGTTATTATTTCAAGTGCAGTTTGTGCTCGTTAGTGGACGGTTGGTAGAGATCCTACAGTTTGTGTTGGTAGTAATTCACATTAGAGAAGGTAAATAGATTCTTTGTAACATTAATACAAATGAAACGGCTGTGTAAACATATTTGTTGAAATATAGAGAATAATGCACAAAATAGGTAGCTAAATACTCTGAAGGAGGCTGTCTCCGAGGAGAAGGAATAGAGGCTATGAAGAAACAAGGCAAGAGACTGCTGGCTTTTGCATAAGCCTTTTACTGCTACTGAGTCTAAACTTCCTATATGTATTGCTTTGAAAAAAATGAGGTGTGAGTGTGCACATGTGTAGTTCTATTGTGACTGTTGCATAAATGGTAAAACCGTATATTTTGTGTTCATCCTGCTGAATGGTGGCACAATGGCTACTTCTATCATTTGTGACTCTCCGAAGGTACCTGGAGGCTTGGGGAAGTAGATGCTGGGAGCCTTGTGCCCATTCATTGTGGAGTCTGATCAGTGTGCTTCTCATGTTCCATTCATCTCTACCAGCAGACACATCCCAGGCCCCTCAGGCCCAGGCAAGGAGCCATTTCATCAGAAATGGCAACCTGGTCTTGCCTGGATCCTTTATTCCTTCTGACAAGCCACAAGGACGGGTCACTTGGTACTTTTTAACAGGCCAGTGGCTAGATCCAGGAGAGGGGATTTTTATCAGTGAGGGGGAAAATAAGTGATGCTGTTTTGCAAATCCACGTAAGTAAGCAAAGGTATTTTTCTCCATGAATCATTTAGAAAATTATATGGTAAATTGGTAGCAAGAGAGACTATCTGCATTTTGCCAAAAACCTGACCCTTTTAGAGACATGCTATCAGATGTTCCAGCCAGAATCTCACCGTGTTGAGTGCCACATAGCTGTTCTCCATTATACACACTATGTAATGAAGAATGTGAAGTAGATAATCCCAAACACCTGTAACCTCCAAATAATCATTTAAACCTTCCTTTGGGATTTGCTTATTTTTCTACAGGATTTCTTTTTCTAATTATATTATGATTGGGCTAATATTTATTTGAATGTCCTGATTTTATACCTCCTCCATCACTTATAAAGCTAACAGCTTGGGAATGGATGCAGTTCATAAATCTGCAGCAACCAGGAAAGAAGGAAAACTAGCCATGGCTTAATAATTTGTTCTAGGTAATTCATATACCCACATATGAATATTCATTCATAAGATCTCCTTGTCCCTGTACTGGAGAGAATTCTAATTAAGATCCAACTTGGAAATAACAGTTCCAACAGTTAAGAATTCTCTGTATTAGCCAAACACCCAAAGACTAGTTGTCCTTTGAATTCATTCATCTATCTGTTCTTTCATTCATCTGTTCCTTTATTGCTTTGTGCATTCTACATTTACTCATTCATTTGGTAAATACATGGTAAATACATTCTGAATACCCCTGTATTCAGAATCTGTGCTAGGTATAAGTGATGCATACATTCTTTGCCTTTATGGGGATTTTGGCTAGTTTAATGCAATGAGCGCAAGATTCATCTGGTGAGGTTATTACAAATGCAGATTCCTAGGTTCTATCCCTGTGGGCCCTAACCAGCAGAGGTGGGTTTGAAGAGAGAAATGTATTTAATAAGCATTCTATGGAGTCTGAGGCAAACAACCAAACCTCATTTTGAGAATCACTGGGGATAGAATTGTTCCAAATATCGGCATGGAAAAAGGTCACGGACTTCCTGGCAGGAGATCTCCAGGACAGTTTCAGAGTCACTAATACCATTGGCACATGTACTTCCCACTGCTACCATATACCTCTGCTGCTTGGCAAGCCCGGCCAGGTGGTGTTCTGGGCATTTGCTTGATCTCTCCTGGCTGCTCCAGGAGTGTGCTAGCACCGGCGGGCCTAAATAAGCTATGGCTGTTACTGTGTTATAGGGGCAGCATTTGGACCCTGCTAAGGGTGCCGCCCGTGCTGGGACTACACAACAGTGCAGCTCCAGCTGCAAGAGGACACTACAATTGGAGGGCACTTTGCATGTAGTTCCCCGTGGATCACCGCAGAGCAAACACCAGAAGTGCAGTGGGGCAGAATTTCTGCAGGGATCAGAATCGCCTGAAGCACTTGCTAAACTCAGATTTCCGGCCCCATTTTCCATATTCTGGGATGGGGTCTGAGAACTTCTATGACTGACAAGTTCTCAGAAGATCCTTGCTTCTGACCAGAAACCATACATGGAGAATCTCTGAGCTAGAGTAGCCAAGCATGTGTGCATTTCAACAATTAGACATCAGAACATGTCGATTACACATTCTTCTATGAAGGAAATCATCCATATCCAAATAACTGTAGAATCTGAAAATGCTATTTGCAAAAGAGAGTAAAAATTACTTTCTATCTGCAAATCTGACACTAATTCTGCAGCAAGAGGAGATAGTAGCAAAATTATAAACCTACGTATCTTGCATTTACTTTGTCTTTTCTAACACAGAATCCTGCAAGTTGGGAACTATTTTATCATTATTATGGGTAAAACCAGTAAGTCCAGGTCTCTTTTCTGTGTCTTCTTCCTTGTTTCTCCTTGCTTTTAATATAAAAAAGGGTAAAAGAACCCTGTTTATTTTTTTATGACTTTTTAACAGCTAAATAAGTTTATTTCCTAATTACAAAACTAATACTCATTTAAAAATAGAACATAAAGTTACAAATAAGCTGTATATTTACTTTGGGGTGCCTGGGTGGCTTCGTAGGTTAGGCATCTGACTTTGGCTCAGGTCATAATCTCATGGTTCTTGGGTTCCAGCCCCACATCAGGCTCTATGCTGACAGCTCAAAGTCTGGAGCCTGCATCAGATCCTGTATCTCCCTCTCTCTCTACCCCTCCCCACTCCCATTCTCTCTCTCTCTTTCTCTCTCTCTCTCCCTTTCTCAAAAATAAAATAAAATATTAAAAATTTTTAAAAAAACAAGCTATCTATTCACTTAAAATATTTCACATGCTTGAGAGGAGTGCTCCCACGTTTGGTATTCTATCATAAGTGTTTTCTCATAGTAAAATTTTTTTTTAGAGAAAAGAAAGATTCTATCCGAAGGACAAAAGTGTGAGACAGGAAAAATAGAGCTCCCCAAAACATAGCTGTACTTGTAGATAGGAGATAGGTAAGGTTGTAGATGGAAATTAGTTGTAAAGGTTTAATCAAGTTCTACAACAGAAAGCAGAAATGGGGACCCAAAATGCAATTTCCAAAAGGAAAGTTGCCCTAAGCTCTCATAGACTTGCAAACAATTACATTTTATTTACCTACAACTCCCAGGGAAATTAATAAATGTATCTCGCTACTCCCAAGTCTAACTTTTGTTGCTCTGTTAACGTGTAAATATTGTGTAACCGCTTTTTTTCTTTCCAGAAGCTGTCTTTTTGACCTTCCTCCTCTACCTAATACATAAAAACAAATCTTAATGCCACACACTACCTTCAAAACCAAGAATCAAACTATTATTCAGGTTAGCCAAATAAAAAAATTATCTCCCATTAACCAAGACGGCCTTTTCAGTGGCTTTTATCTTTGGCTGCATAGCAGACACAGGAAACTTTTAAAAATATATATTTATTTCTTCAAGTTTTTACTTAAATTCTAGTTGGTTAGCATACAGTATGATAGTAGTTTCAGGTATAGAATTTACTGATTCATTACTTACATATAACACCCGGTGTTTAATCCAGGTGCCCTCCTTAATGCCCACCTCCTCTCCAGCAACCTTCAGTTTGTTCTCTAAAGTTAAGAGTCTGTTTCCTAAGATTCTGTTTTAAATATTAATAGGAGGAAATTGAGAGGTGCTCCCTGGTCTGGCAGCACTGGCATTACCTGCGAACTGTTAGAAGTATAAAATCTCAAGCTCCACCTTGGCCTAGTGAATCAAAAACTTTGGGGTGGGAAGCAGCCATCCGTGTTTAACAAGCCCTCCCAGTGATTCTGGTGCCTATTAAAGTTTAAAAACCATGACTTTAGGCCATTGAATCATTTATATACATAATAAAAGGGGCAAAATATTTGTTCAACTTTACAGATTACTAAAAAACAGTAACAGTTAAGAGCACTTACTTTGCACCAGGCACTGTACTGATAGTGTTAGATGTTTTTACATTGATCATTTCAATGACCTAGTGAGGCACAATTATTTTTCCTCTTATTTCAGTGAGAAAGCAGAGTTAAACTTGTTTGCCCAATTACACACAACCGATAGGCTTAAACTCAAGCAGTCTCCTTCTAAAAACGAAGGCTCTTAGGGTGATGATAACATCAGGAGGACTCTAAATGTGCCTCTGTTCTGCCCTCCATGTTGGCAGTAAGCACCTGACCTCCAAACTATCAAAATGTTAATTGCGGTTTCAATATACAATGCTTTGTAAAAAATAGCCTTTGTCAGCAAATTGCAGAGGGCTTTCTAGCAAGGACCTTCTTGCTATTTTGAGGGTCAGAGGAACAGAGAATTCAAGGTATATTTGTGAAGGGGAGAAACAGTCCAGTGGTCTAATGCAATGATCTACCACCTAGATCATGCTCACCTTTGGCTGGATCAAAAGCACAATTTCTGGAACTGAGGACTTTTAGACCTATGCCTCTTTGTGTTTTCAAATGGACTTGTGTTAGTTTCTGGACTTGAACTTGGAGCTGACACAGTGTTGCCCTAAATAGCTCCTCAGAGGTCTGGATAGCACCCCTTTCTATGCAATAAATGATATAGTGTACAGAAAATTGTCCCAGAGGTAGTAAAACTCTATACAGCTGTGGGGCATTACTATTAAGTGCATATACCACAAGGGAGAGACTTAAGCAATTAGGAAAAAAAGACTTTGGCTTCCTTAATGGAAGACAGACTCTCCACAAAATATTTTCAGATGATGAGATGGACTCCTTCCATCTACTTTCTATCAAAGACACAGGACACCTGGTAAATCACTCCGTATCTTTAGGTCTCAGTACAAGATCTGCCCTAATATTAACATTTTTATAACCTGACACTTTTCCTCCCCCAATTTTCTGAACCAGACACTGCAGTAGAACAGTTTTGTCTTTGTTTCTACAATTTTCTTCCCAAGGAAGATCCTTGAATGTGCTTTTCTGTTTTATCATCATCTTCTCCTTCTCCATGACCTTAGAGCCCATCCTCCCCACTCACTCAAGAGGGCCATCTCTACCTCTTTCCTGTGCCTGATTAGTCACTTCTGGCCCCTACTTGCCCATGTCCTGCTGTGCTCTTGATTATTTCGACCTGGTTCACCTGAAGCTTTCAATGAGCCAGTGGTGTCCTTACTTATGGGATACTTTGTGCTCAACCCAGAGAATTGCTTTTCAACGATTCATTCACAAACAAAAATCCTTAAAGATAAAGTTAAAATATAGGCTGGGGATGGAAAGTCCAGAACCTAAAAGGAAGTGGCCAGTATGATTTATTGCTAAGTACAAAAAAAAAAGATTCAGAGACCTGTTCATGCAAAGGTAATTAGAAGACTTAGTTTTCTCCACTTCTGCTTTGCTCGCTTCAGAATCTACACTTTGAGTGTTGATTACCTTAATTTTACATCTGACCTGGGTTTTTTCAAATCCTAGAGTTCCGACCACTGTCACCTTAATTATTGTGTTTCAGGGCCTTGTGAGATCACTGCAAAGAGTAAAGGGAACCATCATTAGCCTAATATCTGCACTAAATCCTTACACTAAGTAATATTATCAAGGAAGATGCCTTGATAATTTCTGCACAAGATGAAAAGGAATTAAGAAAACTATGCCTAGCAAATTTTGCAAAACCAACCTGTTACAGGTCTTCCTCAACCTACAATGGGGTTGCATCCAATTAACCCACCACAGCTGAAAATATAAGTTGAAAATGCATTGAATATATCTAACCTACCAAAGATCATAGCTCAGACTACCTAAAACATCCTCAGCACACTTCCATTAGCCTACAGTTGGACAAAATCATCTCACACAAAGCCTATTTTTTAAAGGGTTGAATATCTCATGTAATTTATTGAATGTGGAACTGAATGTGAAAACCAGAATAGTTTATGGGAAAGAATGTTTTTTGGAGTATCTGTTGTTTACATTTTGCTACTGCAAACGTTGCAGGAAACCATCAGTAGCCCAGTAGAAGATGGAAATTGAGAATTCAGAGTACAGTTTCCACTGCATGCTATTACCTCTGCACTGTCGTGAAGATGGAAAATCCTAAGTTAGTACTATGTGTTTTTAGAAGTCAAGGCTTGGCAGCATGGATTCCTTATTCGCCCATAGTAACTCCTGATCCTTGAATAGATACATGGCTGTGTATGTGTGAGTCTGGCCAAGTGGTAAACTGCTTACATATGTATGTAACAGAAATCCAAAGGCTTTCTTATTCCTGAAAAGGTAAAACATCTATGTAGCTTTGTCAAATGGAGTATTTGTACATTTCAATTACCACATGATAGGATTTGTCATTGTTTGATGCATCTCCTTGAGAGGGGAGGGACGGGAGGAAGAAATAGAATGGTTGTATCCCTTTTTTAATATAATTTTTAAAATTGTTTATTTATTTTTAAGAGAGAAATATTGTGTGTGCATGTGAGCAGGGGAGGCGTGGAGAGAGAGGGAAACAGAGAATCCAAAGCAGGCTCTTTGTCATCAACACAAAGCCCCTTTGGGGCCTCAACTCAGAAACCATGAGATCGTGACCTCAGCCCAAGTTGAATACTCAACTGACTGAGCCCCCGGGTGCCCCACATCTCTTTTACCTAAAACCTGCAAACTTGCAATGGAAAGGAAAACTCAGGTGGGCTAAAGGAGGAAGGTAGAAAAAGCCCTTTTCTCCGTTAAACATCTTGGCTTTCAATCCAATTAAACTTGTGTGCTTAAAATAAAATCCACCCCGACAGGTCCTTTCTGCTTATATATGACAGCAGAAAGAGCAGCAAAAACTAAGGATACAAAACGTGTCAGTTGCTGGAGGAAGAGAATTCTGTCTTTTAAAATGAGTGACTGAATTAAAAAGATAGAACGTGCTTTGGGGGTTTTTCACCCCTGTTAGCTTTATTAAAATATATATTTTTCCCCTAAAGTTTATTTAGTGTAAGAGAGGGGTAGGGGCAGAAAGAGAGGGAGGGGAAGAGAGACAGAGAGAGAAGAGAGAGAGAGAATCTTAATCAGGCTCCCTGCTGTCAGCACAGAGCCCAAAACGGGGCTGGAACCCACTAACGGTGAGATCATGAATCAAGAAATGGATGTTAAACTGACTGAACCAACCAGGCACCCTGACCCCTGTTAGCTTTTCGGGCATGTTGCTTTTTCCGTCTTTGTCTCTTTCTGTCTGTGTAATTTTGCTTGTTTAGCCTTGGCATTCCTCAGTTACTCGTCTAGTGTCCAACCCTCGGCCATAACTTTTTTCCTACATAGCAATGAACTAGCCTATGAGAGTATCACCTGTGTGTCCCTGGCAGTCCAGACTTCTAGGCCACCCACTGATTTCTGGCTCCATCCTTCCTGAGCCAGGGTTGACAGCTCAAATATAGGAATGAATGATTGCTGCTAATACACCAAATCTGATTGGTAACACTTTCTTTGTTCTGCAGCTAGAATCCATTAACTGGATGAAAGGATCTATAGATTGGCCCCCTGTTTACCCAGCTGCCTAATGCAGTCAGATGGGATTTTTGTTTAAAAAATAAAACCAAAAAAAAAAAAGAAAGAAAAAGAAACAAAAACCCCAGCATATTTATTTTGGTTTAAAACTCAGATATGAGAAGGAAGACCTCTATGCAGAAAGAGAAGACATGGATCGTGGCACTAAAGAAATGCCAGGGGACTGATCTTTCCTTGGGACAAGCAATGCTGTCCATCCTCCCTCTGACTCTCATGCCATGTTTTGGATCTCTCATTTTCCTCCTCATTCTTCACATGAATCGAGGGAGAGCCTGCCACAGGGTGAAGTGTGGTCTTCCTCTGTGATTGTTTGGAATAAAAGCACGGCTCAGGGACAGGGGACAGGTTCAGGCTGCTTATATGATTTTTAAATCTGGGCTTTAAGCGATAAAAACAAAAGTTTTCTGGTGTTGCATGAGGCCCAGCCTCGATCACATCTAAAGATCACATGGGGTGGGGGCCAAAGCACTACATGAAAATTAAGAAGTGGAAATTCGAGAACATTCATTTGCTTGGAGGATTCTTGTGTGTGGTCAGCTCTGCACAAGGACCAGACACAGTAGCAGGTACCTAGTGGAATTTGGGGGTTTATCGTCCTGGCCTGGATTTCATTTGTTTGAAATACATGAAAGCATGAGTGTGGCAAAAAGAATCTCTTCTAACAACCAGAGGTTTTGTTTCTAGTTTAGACACCATTATTTACTAAACGAGGGGCTTTGAGCAAATCAGTTGGTGTTTTCAGTCTAAGTTTCATGGTCGCCAAATGTCATGTGTTAATTGTTGTTACCGAATATGTAAAAATGCTCAGGATTTTTATTTGGCTATTGCATGTCTCTCCTATGAGGTAATAAATCTCCTCCAGGGGAAGTATTTGCTTTGTTATTTGTTTGTGTCCCACACCGGAGGGGCATAGCACAGGACTGTGACTTAATAATCATTCAGTGATGATTGCAAATGCCTCGCCCAATAAATTCCATGACCTAAAACCTAATTACACTACTGCTTTTTCTGAAAGAGAAGATTTCCATTATGGAGTTTTTAGTTGAGAAGGAAAATTCCACGCCGTTATTTAACAAGATGGCTGATGGCAGAATCTCGGCTGTCAGCCTCACCTCCCTTCCGAACTAAAAATGACACCCTCCCTTCTTTTCCCGAACAAAGTTTTATGCAGACTATGAAACAACTCAAGGGGGTACTGTTATAATGAGACAGCCTCCTCCCTGGGGCTTGGCAGGCATTGGTTATACACTTTGACTTCACACCGGGGGTATGATTACATCTCCATAACCACTCTGCTTCTCTACTTAGACCCCATCCCAATAGTTCAGACATCCTTTCTGCTTACCTCATTTAAATAGACTAATAATTTTTAAAAGACTTGCCAAATTGCAAGTTAATTGTGTCTTGTATTTGGTGAATGCAAATGTTTCAGGCAGTTGGATATCAGTCCCTCTTTGGCATATTAGATCATGTGCTGTCCCCAGTTCTGTCCCTGAGGTACCAGGCTCAGTGATCAGAAAACCTACTGGAGATCCTAGCACCAACAAAGGATGCAACTCAATTAGCTCAAATCTTTACAGTTTTACAGCCTAAATGGAGAGAGGCAAACCCAGGAGTCTCGCGCAGGGAATCAGGATATGCACAATGATGCGGGAAGCCTGAGATTTACAGGGTCACTTTTTGATTATTGTTTAGTATGGGGTGCAAATAACTCTGAGGAAATGGAACCCTAGAGAACACTTACTGTCAGTCGGGTGTTCAGAACCCCAGCACTGGCGGTTGCTACATGGTCCATGGAGGTCACCACAAGGACACTGCTCATCCCATGTGGAAATGTCTCCAGAGCCTGATGAAGGGGGCCTCCCTATTTCCTGATTTCCAATATTGCCAATTCTGAAGCAATGCACAAGTAATTGAAATACTTCCTACTCTTCTTTAGAAATTGATATCATTCAGGATATGTTCAGGATACTTTCCAACTAGTTGGCAAGCTTTTTTTTTTTTTTTTTTTTTTTTGTGTGTGTGTGTGTGTGTTATAGAGTGCTCATTACTAAGCTAAGCATCATGTCCATAGATATAAATTAGGTAGTCCTTGACTTATATATTTCAGAAAAACAAAAAGGGAAATAATGAATGAAGGCAAAAAAAATACATGACTATGGAAATTTACAACCCTCTTCTCCCCAGTACATTATAGGTTTAGTGAGAATAGGGATGGGGATTATTTAATTTTGTATTCATTATACACTGCTTCTTTCAACCCCATGGGGAGAGCAGCACATAGCATGTAATAGATACTTGGTAACTGTCAATGAACATATGATTTAATGATAAATAGTATAGATCTATCTACACACTGTAGATACTCAAGGAGACACATACTCAGAAGAAGTATAGGCAGCCAAAGGAGAATGGGACATCCAGTATTTTAAGGCAGTGATCTGGAAGAACATCTCTTTTTTTTTTTTTTAAGTGCTTCATTGAAAAATAATCCACACACCATACAATTTACCTTCTTAAATTGTACACTGCAGTATGTTTTAGCATATTCTCAGGGATGTCCAACTGTAATCTAATTTTAGGGCATTTTCATCCTCCTGGAAAGAAACCCTGTCTCCATTAGCAGACACTGTCCATTCTCCATACACCAGCCCTGCTGAAGACAATCTACTTTCTATCTCTACCCATCTGACCATTCTGGAGATTTTGTATAAAAGGAACCATATAATAAATGGTTTTTGCATCTGGCGTCTTTTACTTAACATGTTTTCAAGGTTCATCCATGTTGTAGCAAATATTAGCACTCCATTCAAGTGTTATAGTATGCTATCCTATGCGTATATCACATTTTATTTAATCATTCACCAATTGATAGACATTTGGCTTATGTCTACTTTGTTACTATTATGACTCAGGCTTCTGTGAAAACTTGTATCCATGTTTTTGGGTAGATCTATATTTCCATTTCTCCTGGGTATATATCTAGGGATGGGATTACTGGGTGAAATGGCAACTCTGTTTAACATTTTAAGGAATTGCAAAATTCTTTCTAAAGTGACTACACAATTTTATATTCCATCACCAACATACAGACATTATAGTTTCTCTACATTCTTGTGAACACTTTTTTTAAAATAGTTTATTGTCAAATTGCTTTCCATATTTGTGAACACTTTTTATGGTCAGATTTTTTTTCTTTAATTGAAGTATCTATCATTTTTATTATGGCCACCATAGAGGGTATAAAGTGTTATCATATGATTTTGATTTACATTTCCTCGGTGCCTAATGATTTGAGCATTGTTTCAGATGTTTACTAACCTTATTTTAAAATTTCTTGGGGAAATGTCTGTTCAAGTCTTCTTTACATTTTTTGCGTGGGCCATTTGTTCTTCTCTTTATGAGTTATAAGAGTTCTTTACATATTCTGGATGCAAGTCTCTCATCATATACATAATTTTCAAATATTTTCTTTTAATCTGTGGGTTGTCTACTCACTTTCTGTATTTTTTTTACTAATTTTTAATTTTGAGATAATACAATTGATTGCTTGATTGGCCTGCTATGCTTTTAGTGAAGCTGTGTTAAGATACCAAGGTTTCTTGGTTTCATGACTAACTAACTTGGTTTCATTCACAAAGTGAGAATCCTTTTTTTCTTTTTCAGGCTATTTTAGGTCATTCTGAGACCCTTGCATTTCTTTATGGATTTTACTATTGGCTCATCGATTTCCACAAAAAAGCGAAGCTGGGATTTTGGTAAGCAATGTGTTGAATATAGAAATAAATTTGAGTAGTAATGGCATCTGAACAGTATGAACTGTTTATTTTATTTATTTATTGTTTAATATATTTGTAGGTTTCAGGGTATAAGCCTCACACTTTTATTAAAATTACACCGAAGTATTTTGTTATTTTTGATGGTATTTCAAATATAGTTTCCCCCCCAAATTCTATTTTCACAATGTTCATTTCACTGCCAATGTAGAGAAATACAATCAATCTTTGCATAATGATCTTATATAATCTAGGGTATTCCTGAACCCCTTCATAAGTTCTAATAGCTTTTACAGTTCATTCTTTCATATATTCTATATATCATTTTGTCTCTTAAAGCTTCTACTTGGGTGTGGCCCCTCTCGTGCCTGCCTGCATTCCATTTGTCTACCTATCTGTCACCTAGATAAACCTCTAACGTGTTTTATGCATTCATCCCATTTAGTAACAGGAGATATTAAAACAATGAGTACTCAGAGGTCAATATTTAGTAACAGCAAAAAGACCGTCTTAATGTGGAATTTACTTTTTTCCATTTCTTTCCTTTTCTTATAAGTGCCTGGCAGTGGACATCAGTGATCACCCGTGCTGCCCGAATTCCAAGTTTTATCTATCACAGCTTTTGAGTAATTAGTACTACTGGCAGCACAGTGACAATGCAGATATTTTAGTGTTAACCTCTGAAAGGGTCGCAGAGACTCCTGGGACTATGGACTACATGTGGAGAACCACTACAAAGTACTACTGAGAGATGTTAAAAGAGAAAGAGGAGATTCTTCTATATGAACAAAGGGAAGAAAGTACATATGGGCCCAAACCACATGTGCTTATCAGAATTTAAGGAAAACAGCTTTGCTGGAGAGAAGACTGGCTATTTAAAAAGATTCACTGGAGGAAGAATGAGGGCAGAGGAAATATTCAGTGGATATTAACTTAGTACAGCAGGAAATGGCAAGCAGGAAAGGGCAGAAGTTGCACTTAGGAGCTGTGTAGTGATTTGAGTGTTGTTGTTTTGTTTTGCTAGATTTGTTTTAGCTTCTGACTGCTGAGTCAAGTGTAATTAAATAGCCTCAGAGCCACTTTATCATTTATGAACCTAGGTTGAAGGTCCTTACACATATACAGTGTGTTGAGCTGCCATAGATATTATATAGTGTATGATATTATGTTTAATATAACAAGTTAAGAAGCACCAAAATAGGGATGCCTAGGTGGCTCAGTTAAACATCTAACTTCGGCTCAGGTCATGATCTCATGGTCTGTGAGTTCAAGCCCCATGCTGGGCTCTGTGCTGACAGAGCCTGGAGTCAGCTTTGGATTCTGTGTCTCTTTCTCTTTCTGCCCCTACGCTGCTCGTGCTCCATCTCTGTTCTCAGAAATAAATAAACATTAAAAAAAAATTTTTTTTAAAAGGAAACACAGAAGTAATACTTGGCATGTGCGGTTTTTGTGCAAGAAGTTAAGGCAAACACTGGAGGTAGATTTACCACGAAGCTAATGAAATTGGTTTGTCAAGACTCACTTTAGGGGCACCTGGCTGGCTCTGCTGGGAGAGCATGTGACTCTTAATCTCAGAATTTTAAGTCCAAGCCCTACATAGGGCATAGAGATCATGTAAAACAAAAACAAAAACAAAAACAAAAACCAGAAACAAAACATAACACACACACACACACACACACACACACACACACACACACACTCAACTGACTGGGTGGGTGCCTTCCAAAATCTTGCTTCTAATTTTGTATCTGTAATTTTGTAATGCTTTCCTTTAATAGGTTGCTTCAAATTTTGTGAATTTTAAGGCCCTGTGCCCAGATAGATCCCTGGTGGGGACTGTTCTCCAAGACCAAGTTTCCTTTGCAATCTACTCTTCATCCTCTACCTTGCTCTCCTTAGTCATGTTGTGGAGAGACACAGCCTCTGCCGAGTGGACCACACTCATCACTAACAACAGAGAGTTACAAGGAACACCGAGAAGATATAGCAAGGATGGGCCTACTAAACAAGGCAGGCCTATTCTGCCCACTGCAGTCAAGCGAGAAGGCCCTTCCTAAAGCAAAAAGGCAGATCGTTTTCCAAAGTTAGCGCGGGTTTTATCCCAAAGAGGTCAGTTGTGAACCTTCAAATGATCAAACAAGACTTGATATCCTAATAGTATATAGATACATTGTTTATTTTTTCTTTATTTTTATGAAGTCATTTGCAGGCATTCAGTCCAAACTGTCTTTACTGCTGTTAGAACTTAACCCAGAGGGGAGCGCCTGGATGGTTCAGTGGGTTAAGCGTCCGACTTTGGCTCAGGTCATGATCTTGCGGTTTGTGAGTTTGAGCCCCACATCAGGCTCTGTGCTGACAGCTCAGAGCCCCCAGAGCCTGCTTTAGATTCTGCAGCTCCCTCTCTCTCTGCTCCCCTTCTCCTCATGCTCTTTCTCTGCCTCTCAAAAATAAATAAACATTAAAAAAAAACCTATAGAAATAGAAAAAGAACTTAACCCCCAGGAATAACAGAGGCCTCAGGAGTAATTCACATGCTGCAAAGACATCCATCCTTTTGGGCCTCTGGATTCAATTGTTTGTTAATGCATTTGGTGGGTAGCTGGATTCAAAAAAACAAGCCAACATTTTAATATGAGGTCCCAACAAGTATAAAACTAGACGATAAGGGGACATCCAAACCAGAAGTCCCTTCTACAGGAGACCAACAAACTCACAACTGTCCATAAAATGAAAAGAAAACACACTTTAATGAGGGAAAACTACACGGACATTTTTAAAGAAATAAAATAAATCCCCTTTCATTCCCTGTAGGGCTGTATGGATCAAATCACCTGATGGCATTCAGCCCTGTGGATTTGATCTGGGACTTCAAAGCTTTGAAAATACTCATCCCTCTTCCCATGACATAGTCATAACTCACCCTATCAAGATATATGAATTCTCCAGAGAGGCACTGATATGGATAGTGGAAGAATGAAGAAGGATGATTCATTTTTCAGGTTATTGCACACTGAAAGTTCTAGGAGGGGCTGGATTTGCAGTGGCCTGTCCCACAGCAGTGAGAATCCAACCTTTCTTGATGGAGGTGATACCAGATAACCCATATTAGAGAGCTCTGGAACTTCACATTTCATTTCTTTATATCCAACTGCCTACTTAATTAGCTAAAAGGGGTCATAGTCTAGGGCTCTATTTGTATAGTATTTCTATTTGTATATGTATAGGAAGGCAGCCTCAGGCTATGTAATATACTTTAATATCTTGCTGACCGTGCAGCACCTGGGTGGCTCAGGCAGTTAAACCTCTGACTCTTGGTTTTGGCTCAGGTCATGATCTCACCATTGGTGGATTTAAGCCCCACGTCAGGCTCTGCACTGGTGGTGCTCTGTCTCTGTCTCTCTCAAAATAAATAAATAAACTCAAAAGTATATTTTTAAAAAATATATTGCTGACCAGCTTCCCCTATCTGGAGGAAAAAAGCTGTGTCTGCAGGCTGAAGCAGTGGCCACCCCAAGACACTATACTTTCTTGAATAGTTTCCCATCTGTACTTGGTGACGACAAACAAGATGAAGAATATATCATCCGTGTCCCTATGGCCATACCTAGAAGACAGCAGGCCATCCTAAGATAATCTCCTAAAACTGGTATACTCTTAGATTTTCTTCCAGTGTCTCCATGGTTCCCATTTGCCTTTCATTGGTCCTTGGTGTCTACTTTACCCAGTCTTTACTTTCATTTTAAAGAATCTGTGGACTATTTAACTTTGCTCATCAAAACTGATAGAGGGTTAGTACTTGGACAGAGTATCACTGTCCTCTCTCTTTCAGAGATTCACATTCCAATAAGAGAACACTCTTAAGAGATTAGCTAATGTATGAGGAATAGTTATAAGTTGCACAAGGTAAGGAAGGAAGGAAGATATATCAGCATTACCCCAGCACTGAACTGGATGTAGTAAAAGGACAGAGGATTACTTCTTAAAGCTTCTTCCTCCCATCCCCAGAGGTAAGGGTGGCTTTGCTAATCTAAGTACCACCTAGGAGACTCACAGAGGTCAAACAGTGTCTCACTAGCTTTTCTGGGTCTCTCTAATTGAGATAGAGGCTGGAGCCATAATCTCTAATGTTGCAGGCTGACTATGTGAACTGGCACTGTAGGATAGTAGAATGAGCACTGACATTTGAGTCAGAGTTTGAGTTCTCTACCTCAGTACCTCAAAGGTAAAATTGAAGTAAATGATACCTATTTCAAAGATCTGTCATTATAAGAAAACAAGATGAGTTAAAGGGTGGATAAACTAAGAATAATTAGAGAATCTATGTTGTGAATGATTTCTATGGAAGCATTTAGAGCTGTTTGTAAGCCTAATTTATTCTCCTCTTGTAAACATGCATCAAGGTTCCCAAGTAGGCAGGTGCTCTCATGTGGAATCAAGTGACATCTCTTATGCCATTACTGTCCACTATTTCTATGCATCCATTGATTCACACGGGAGCTAGGACATTCCTGAATCATGCACACACTTGGGATGCAAGTGTGTGCTTGGTTAAATTGAGGGTCCCAACTGGGATTTCATGGTTTCTCAGAAAATCCATCGTGGGAAAATTAATCAGGCCAAAAAGATGTACTTGGAAGCCAGAGAGGAGAATAAAGAGGTGTAATGTTTCAAATAACAGCATGGTGGCTTTTGCTAATTACCACCCAGACTCAGCTCCTTTCATATTTCATGTGCACCATATGGAATGGGTAGCTGCGTATGTGAAAAGTGTACATTTCAGGGCCCAAGCAAACCTACTAAAGAGTCCCTGTAAGAAGGCAAAGCCTAGAGGAACGAAAGTTGTTTCCAAACTTGAAAAAAGAAATGTGGGCAATCATGGCTGCAAAGTAACCATGGTGAGAGCTACGGGCGGTTGCAGGCTGCTCTGAGCAGTGGGCACAGATATCCACAATGAAAGCCAAGGATCACTGGAGAATCCCTCTCTGTATTGGTCCATTTCGCAGTGATCTTGGTAGCCTTATGGGAGCTCCCAGTACATATCAACAGGCAGCTCAGGGCTCACTAGTGACATGACCAGCCAGGAGCTCATACCAACTGGAAAGCAGTGAGCTGCCATAGGCAAGAGGCAGCAGCATGTTCAGTGGCCAAACAGAATGTCCAGGAAAGAGCTCAGTGCAGAGTGGCAACAGTAATAGCCGCTCGAGATGAGATTCATGATTGATTCCAGAGCAAAGTAGGATACCGGGTCTCAGCAATGGCAGAAATGACATGTGAGTGCAGATGAGATATGAACGGAAGACTACCAGGTATATGCCTCGGACAGAGCCACAAAATCAAGGATGCAGGTGATTCAGGTGACCTGAAATTATATATACAACTAAATTTAGCCTGACCAGCAGGTATCGTGCCCTTCTTAGGTACAGTCACGGCAGAAGCAGATTCTGTAGTAAGAGTTAAAGACAGATTCTGTAGTAAGTCATGTGAACTGCTTATTATCTATCTTCTGTCTCATGGAATGAAATTTCCCTGAGTTCTGTGACCTACCTGTTTTATACGCTGTTGTATCCCAATGCCTATAACAGTAACTGGTACACGCTAAGCACTCAATATGTACTTGTGGAATGAGTGACTGCATTAATGGCTAAAATCATAAAGCAATATGGCAAATGCAACAGTATGCAGCGAAAATAGCAAAAATGATATCTCTTGAGAAAATAGAGGGTGTGAGGGAATGTTTTCAGGGGAGATAATAAGTAAATCAATTTAAAAAGAAACAATAGGCATGGGATTTTAAAAATGGAATATTTCATACAGTGGGAGAAATATTTACTAAGATATATATTTAAGTGGTTAGTAGAGCAATCACCTAAGGTTTACTGATTGAAGAACTTGTAGTAGTTACTTTGGTAACTCCTGATAGTGGAGCCCAGAGAAGTTCTTGGGTAGCTGTGTATTTGGTGACAATTCACTGAATCCACTGATGGGATTGATTTGTTGGTTCAGAGCACAGATTTTAACTCTTCCTGTTTCCTAGTGAAACCCAAGTTCAGAGAAAGCAAATGCCTTTTTCTTGGCCCACTTAAAATTGGCTTTTGAGATTTGGAAGGAATCCCACGCTGTCTAGATTTCCAGTCCTGAGTCTTTGGAGTCAGTCAAATCCTCTCGTGCGTCAAGTTGTGTGTGTGCTTTTCTGAATTCTAGGTGCAATTATCCTGAGCTGCCATTCCCAAAAGGATTTTCTCCTCTAAAGGCTCTAGGGGACATTCATCATTCTCTCTCGTAAGACACCATGATTGATGTGGTCAGTCCTGTGGTGTGCAAGATTATTAGCATGGACATTCCTCTTCACCTTTCTTGATGACATACAGACTCATTTTTTCTGAAAAACAGGTTAATACAGATCAGATCCCACTGCAGAGAATAGCTATTACTCCCAAGAAAAGAAGAAATTCAGGCTCGACTCATTTTATTGCCAGATTTATACTATTCTAGAGGAATTTGGTTTGATTTCTCTAAAAAGGGTATTGAACTGAAAAGGAAGTCTAGGATAACATTTGGGAATTAGCGTGTTGTTTTGATTTCTGTAGTCAGTTATCTTCTGTCTTATTTATGTAAGTATGGACCTTACACTTTGCATTGCTATCTCTCAATTTCCACTTTGGTAAATTGGAAATAGACAAATCTCCTCATGATCAATCATGAGATGATAAAACTGAAGCAAGACAAGTTGCCAAATGGACCCTAAAGATAATAATAATTTCTAAGATTTATTTTGATATTAATTGAAGCTATTCTTGGTTTAAAAAAATCAAGGAAAAAGATTCTGAATTTACTGCTTTAACATTTCAGGTGGAACCATGTATATAACAGTACCATGCCCCAAAACATAACCCAATCTGAGCACTATTGGGGATGAGAGGTTGAGATTATGTATATCCCTGAAGTGATGGTCTGTCAGTCCTTCTGTTGCTTGTTTTCAAGATGTTGATGATTATTTCCTTCTGCAGAAGTTTTATTCACAGTCATGACATAGAATGTGATAACATTTACTAGGATTTTCTCAAGGGTCATTGATTCATGGATAAAAAGGAGGTTCACCAACAATAATTCAAATTTCCCAACACGATGAACAAAAGATAATATTCAACATCTAAGGAGGTTTTTCCCTGATATCACTTGACTTCCTGGGTATTGCACATTTAATCACAAATAGCCCTGGGACACCTGGGTGGCTCAGTCAGTTAAGTGTCTGACTTCTGCTCAGGTCATGATCTCACAGTTAGTGAGTTCAAGCCCTGCATCAGGCTCTGTGCTGACAGCATGAAACATGGAGCCCACTTCAAGTTCTGTGTCTCCTTCTCTCTGCCTCTCCCCTGTCCCTGCTCTCTCTCTCTCTCTTAAAAATAAATTTAAAAAAACAAATAGCCCTGTGACATGTTTCCACTTTCACTTTCTTTGATGTTCTTTAGGATATTCCTCTGTAACCAGGATAATGTTCTTTAAGAAGAACGTTAAGACCTATCCATGTTTTTATGTGGTAAGATCAGATAAGTTAGAAAATAATAATTAGAAGTGTATAATAGTTCTATAAATTTCTGAGAGAACTTCTTAAAAGGTGTTTATTATTTCTGAGAGAGAGAGAGAAGGAGGGAGAGAGAGAGAGAGGAGAGAGAGAGAGAGAGAGAGAGAGAGAGAGAGAGAGAGATTCTGAAGCAGGCTCTAGGCTCTGAGCTGTCATCACAGAGCCTAATGTACCCACAAACCATGAGATCATGACCTGAGCTGAAGTTGGACCCTTAACCAACTGAGCCACCTAGGTGTCCCTAGGGAGAACTTATTTTTACACTTAACTTTTTAATCCCTTCTTCTTTTGTTGTTGTTATTTTTTGTTTTGATTTATTTTTACCAGGAAGCCCTATAGGACTCGCTCTTATGCACACTAAGACATTTTTAAACTGGCCACCACACCTGGCTTTGAACTGTTCCAGACACTTACATATTTTTCATTTAAAGATAGGAGCTGAGGGGCGCCTGGGGGGCTCAGTCGTTTGGGTGTCCGGCTTTGGCTCAGGTCATGATCTCACGGTTCGTGGATTCGAGCCCTGCATTGGGATCTGTGCTGACAGCTAGCTCAGAGCCTGGAGCCTGCTTTGGATTCTGTGTCTCCCTCTCTGTCTGACCCTCCCCTGCTCATGCTGTCTCTCTCTGTTTCTCAAAAATAAATTAAAAAAAAAATAAAGATAGGAGCTGAAAGGGGAGACTGTTCTTCCCAGTTGACACTCTCTGTCTCTCTGTCACCCTTCTCTTAGCTTTACACAGACACCCATGGAGAGACCCACAGGAGCACACCATTATCCAGACTGTGTCAAGGTTTCATAGGTTGTCCCTGTGAGATGCAATCCTCTGTACCCTACACCACTCTTTTCGATGTCACTTCCTCCAGTCTCTCCTTGCCTAGAGGTCATGTACCCTTCTGAAAATCTCTAAGGTGGACAAAAACCCTCAGAAGCCAAAGTGAGGACCTCATGTCCATACATTTTTATGAGGACTCACAATCCAGGCAAGAGTCCAGGCTCACAACCTAGTTATGAAACCAAGAGTTGCGCCCAAGCCAAGATGGACCTCTCCCACCCCACCTCCCCACACTCTGTTTCAGGTTTCTAATCAGGCTCCAACTGTCAAAAGAATGCTCCTTGGGTCTCTAAATAGGAAATGAAAGTGCCACCCAGAAGTTAAAGGCAGCAGGAATCAACAGCTGTGAGATGTTTTGTGGCAAAGTCAGTATGTATGTACCCTAGGGGGAAGGAGGGGGAAGGTGTTGAGAGCGAGGGTAGCAGAGAAGTCTGCTCAGTTAATTTATCTCTCTTCTGATTGTCCAATTATTCTGATGGAAACCTGCATCAAACACCTGCATATTATTCTGATAGGCACCTTCTCCCTGAACCCACGGTCCAGTGAAAAGGAAACAAGAGGACGATTGGTATTCTTATCTTGCTTGTTTGAATTATTTGAATATGTTCCACACTATTTTCACTGTTTACAATTATTATTGCTAATAGATTTTAAATTGTCTTACTAAATTATTATTGTCGATTTAAGCCGGGGTGGGGGGAGGGGGGAATGGCATCATGCCTCTTTCGGAGACCTGCCGAGAGCCTCCAGCAAGTGCAGCACAAACCTAATTCATACATTTGCAGGGAGGCTGAAGCCAAGGCCTCCTCAGGCCATTAACCTAAACTGGATTTCAGAGAGAGAATCACACTTGTACAATCCAAAAGGCAATCTTTGTGCTATTACAACTTTAATTTTTTAAAGCTTTGGCTTTTATGTGGCACTCTACCATCTCGTCTGTCTTCTCTCAGCTTCAATACTTCCTTTTCCCAGAGCACGTGTCTATTTATACCCCCATCTGGAATGAAGGTACGCTAGGAAAGACTGTAACCCAGATAATAAGTGCTGGTTGCAGATTATTCAATTATGACTTCTCTTATTTCTCTAAGGATTACTTAAGACTTTTTCTTGGCTGCTGTTTGGTTCTTTATGCAATCATTGCAGGCAAGAGGGTAAAATGGCAATGCATTAAATTTTTTTAATAAAAATAGAAATGAAAGACAATCCCAATAGCTTCATTTCCAAAAGAGGGTAGAAGGGTGAACTTTTAATAGCCAAAGAAAGCTCAATAGTCAGGAAACTAATGGCTTGATGGTATCTGATGCCACAATACTGATCCCCAGAAAATAATAGAGGAACCTCTGCATCCGTCAGGAGTGGAAAAAAGAAGGTATGAGTTTCCTCTATGAGTTCCAATAAAAAAACTTCTTGCCCTGAATTAGCAAGGCCCTCTCACTATTTCTGATGGGAAGAATGGAGATAAAATGACATAGGGAAAATGAAGTTACAACCAAGTCAAGAAAATGCCTGCAAAATTACAAATGTAACTTTTTCATCATCTATTAATCAAGTTCCTGTTGCGTGGTCTGGGGGAAATTAAATTCTTATTTTGCAACACTGATGCCTTTAGAAAGATATGGTAAGAAATTAGGAAATGTTAAATTATCCTTCTCTCCCCTGTCACTCTCCTTTCCACACTTACTTACTTACCAGCTCTCGTTCTTCTTGCTTTGGCCTTGCTTTTATTTTTCCTGAGTTTTCTTTCTCTGCAGACCAAACATCTGCAAAGAAAATAAAGGAAATAAAGGGATCAACATTCCCACCACTGGAAGAAAGAGTTAGCTTATAGACTGCAAGGAAAAGTCAGGGTTGATAATGATTTAATCAAGCTGAGAAACAGCTGGGAGCAGAATGCTAAATGAGTAGCCCATCAATGGGAAGTCTTCATACAGGTCAAAAATCATTTATACCAGTTAGAAATAAAGGAAAATATCCTTCATTAGCAGGAGGCGAACTGGATGGGGCAGCGTTAGTTGATGTTAAGTACAATATGAGTCCTCAGTATGATGCGTCTTCTGTAAGATCAGATCCTGTCTGGAACAAGGGAAAGAGAAACCATATTTTGCTCTATGCTGATCAGTTTGTATCTAGAGTACTTGGTACATGTTGTGAGCATCACGCTTTAAGGAGACTGACAGAGAGGACGCTAGGTTTTACAAAAGGTAGACTATAACGGACCCTCCAAGTAGGGTTTTTTAAACATCATAATGAGAAGGCAGGGGAGAAACATCCAGAAACTTGAAAACTTTGATTTTCATTAGTTCCCGGGCCATCTGGTCACCAAACTGGCACTACTCTAAAGAGTTGAGCTAAGGCCTGGGGTGGACAGTTCTAAATTTTAAAATGCTAGTAAACTCCTCTCACTCAAAAAAATCTGTGACTCTAAGAATCAAGGTTGTGCCTTTTATTCCCCCACCTCTGTGGCCATAAGAAAATGGGTTCCTATCTTTGTACTTCAGGTTTTCCATCATTGAAGTGAGAAACAATGAGCAAATGTTCTTTCTTTTTGTATATTCCACATTGTGAAATATTTTGGAGTGAGCAAAATGGCAGGTATATGCCCAGAATTAATTACCACCGGCCTCTGCACGGCCATGTTTACCTCAGAAAACTGTTGACGTCTCTGAATCATTGTTCCACAGAGGTGGCTGGGAAGGCGCGTAGTAATGAGAAGGTGCACTGCACTCTCCAGACACATTGGCACTTTTCAATTATTTATGCAGTTTAATCCCATTGAAAAAACACCGTTCTCCAAAGAACACCCCCAGGTCCTCTGCTTGCTGTTGCTGACAGAAAGTAATATGGGAAAAATGAGAGCGAGGACTGCCCTAAAGGGAGCTTGTCTGACCTTCCCAGAGACCCTGGGTATTAAAGCAGGTACTTTGCTTAGCTAATAATAACTTTGCCCAGGACTTGTCATCTTCAAAGAACTTTAATTAATCCTCATAACACCCTGGTGGGCTGCAGAAGGTAAGTGTTATTATCTCCATTTCATATGAGGCAAAATGCAGGCACAAACAGAGAAGGGAAATGGTTTGTTTGAGATAGCAAGTACCAAGTTAAATTTAGCAGTAAGAAGGCTCTTAGGCCTCATGCCTTCCCACTGTAAAGTCCCTGCAGTAACATATCTGGGGCAGAGCACTTGGAGCAGATATTAAGAGCTACAGAAGCAGCTGGAGGAAGGTGCTGCCTGACCAAAATGTCTTACCGGAGACATGAAGAGTAGGAAAAGGGTAAAGAGTGAGAGCAGAAGGAAAAATTTTTCTGGGACAGAGAACTCCACAGAGAAGACGAAAAAAAATAGAAAAAAAAAAAAAAAAAGGAAAGCATGAGATCTTTCAAGTCTGCTCTGAGCATACAAAATTATTAATCTCTATTGCAAGGAGATCATAGGGCAAAATAAAATGCTACTATAACTTCCAAGCCTTAATTGCCATATAAACAGAGACTGAGGAAGAAGTTGAGACATTGGTCTGTGCAGGGACGATGGCTCTGGATGAGTGACTGCAGACCAGCGTGGATGGGTCTCTTACTTTTCCTTCTAAGTCACAAGTTTCTTCCATTATCTGCCTAATACTGTTTGCCTGTCATTCTAGCCTGTTGAATTTATGATCCTCATAGCACGCAGGTTTTCAGATTCTTTTAGTTTGCTTTTTCGTAGAATGGTAAAAGACTCACTCAATTGGCTATCAGTAGTGATCATCAGCCCACCCAATTCTGTGGCCGTGAGATTAGAGCTAGGTGAACCCTCAAGAGCATCTAGTCCAGAACCCTCTTTTCCAGCTGAAGGTGCAGAGGCCAGAAAGGAAATAGAACCTGTTCAAGGGCACCTGGGTAGTAAATGAAAGCAAGGAGAACTGGAAGCCAGTATTTTACTCTCGTGAGAAGAAATTCTTCAGATTGCTCACGTTACAGTTGCATTAAGAAATTACATAATGAAAATTTTTGAAGGAGCTATCAAGCATGTCAGAAATACAATGTCAGTCTGCTAAACCCTAAGGAAATGAGAGCCAGAGAGATGTCTGAAATGTACCCCTTATCTGTAATTTAGTGGCATAGCTTTAGATAGCTTCGTTTGCCAATGCCAAGGTTTCCTTTCTGGATTGGTGAATCCATGGTGGGAAAGGATAAAGGGGTACACAAGGTCAGAGGTGCACTCTGTGGTCTTTCAGGGTTACCAATCAGAGAAAATCCACAAATGTTCCATTGCAAGTTGAGAGAGAAAGTGGGTGTATTTTCTCAGTCATTTCTCTGAAAGAGAATAAACCATGTTAGGAGACTCTCTGATGGAATCGTCATGTACCTTCTGCTTTTAAAAATAATATAGTATGTTTGCACTCATAGGTCTAACAAGAGAACAGGAGAAACCTAATGGAGGACCAGGGGGAGGGGAAGAGGGAAAGAGAGTTGGGGAGAGAGAGGGACGCAAAACTTGAGAGACTATTGAATACTGAAAATGAACTGAGGGTTGAAGGGGGAGGGGGGAAAAGAGGTGGTGGTGATGGAGGAGGGCACTTGTGGGGAAGAGCACTGGGTGTTGTATGGAAACCAATTTGACAATAAACTACTTAAAAAAATAATATAGTAAAGAGGCAAAAAAAAAAAAGGAGAACCCAATCATATACCAAAGAAGAAATGTGAAATGGGGCCACAAATGAGAAGTGGGATGTAGCCAGTGACACCTCCCCACACACACACTAAGATTAACTATTGTCACGTCATCTGTTATGATTTGGTTTTTGTGTTAGGAGGGGAGCCTAAGTAAGGAGAGCAAGAGGAAAAATCATGGTAATTTCATATTTGGACATATCTGCATTCTGAGAAAAAAAAAACCCGAAACAACCATATTTCTTATGCATCTCAGAGAGAATGGTAACCGATACAGAGAAGAAAAGAATTAAGATTACAGTCACCATGAGAAATTGAGGTAGAAAGAGCAGAATTTGACAAGATAATGTGTATGTGTTTTGTGTTTGAGTCCATTGTTTGTGTTAGGTTCAGGAGGGCTGCTGGGAGATGGATTTTGTCAGAGTTGGCTGGTTGTTTTCCATTCACACATGTTTGTTTTAGAATGAGGTGTCAGTCACTGCCTCTGCAAATGAGCATGCTAAGTGGAAGTCATTTCTCCACTAGCCATCATATGACACGACACCTTCAAAGGCAGGTCATGTCTCGGGCTGTAGACATCAGAGCCCTATGGAATTAGCCTCCTCCCCTAAAGGCAAGTGGCCATGCTGATTGCAAAATGGCCACTCTAATGTGATGCCAGAGGCTCACAGATGACAAAGGAGACTGTTGCCTATGTAATTCTCCTCTGAACCCTTCCTCCCTTCACACAGTGCCTGCTCCCAATATTTAGCATGCTTCGCCTACTAGAAGCGTCCAGTGAAAGGAAGATTCAGGTGACAGCTTTAATAATTCCCCAGATGTATGACCTTCCCTAGAGTCTAGACTCACTGTCTTATGAAGAAATACCTCTTGAGGAGGCCGTAGATTTCTAAGACAAAATATGCATTACCCCCTCTCCAAACCTATGCTCCTTTGTGCAAAGGAGATTATAGTGCATCATACGATTTCTTTCTAAAAGACCATAGGTTGGGACTGACTCAAGGAAAAGAACATTTCTCATAGGTTTTGGTTTCTTTTTTCTTATTTGCTATGGCAAGGTGCTTCATTTTGGACTGAATATCTATCGGTTTTCTCCCGTTGTTTACTGTGCGAGGAAAGCCATCTTCCAAAAGCCATCCCAACCCCTGCTCACACCCACACTCCCACTACTTCAAACAATTCTATTTATCCGTCAAATGCTAGCCCTCCTTAATGTCTATAACAGACTTCATTACAACGGTTTTTGTCTTCCCATAATAATTTGTTGATAAAAGTAACATTAATGTCACTTAAGTAAATGAATGAATTGATGAATGAACATAACGGCATACCCTATTGTGAGGGTAATGACTTGGAATCAGGTGAATCTGGATTTAAATCCTAGCTTCCCTGCTTGGTAGACCTTTGACCTAGAGTAAGCCCCTTACCTTTTGGAGCTTCATATCCCTCATCTGTACAATGGGACTCATAACACCAACCCTGCAGGATAATTGTGAGATTTAGGTATTGTACGTACAATGCACTCAGCGTAGTGCACTTAAAAGGGTGCAATAAATGTTAGCTATTATTAGCTTAGTGTATTACAGTTAATTGTACATGCAATTTTATCTTATAGGTAATGAGGAGCCATTAAAGCTTATTAAGAAGGGACGTGACATTAAAAAGGTGTTTCAGAATCCAAACTAGGGAATGAGTAAGGAAATGAAGAGCTGACAGGTGCTACACATTAAAAATAAGCAAAATCACAATCAGACCCTTGGTTATACCAGAACTAGAGGTCACCCTGGTGAGCTGAGCCGGGGACTGAGTGAAAATGCCCAGAGATAGACAGAAGCAGTTCTGGGATCTTTGCCATTTCTCTGTTACTCTCCTCGCCCACTGACTGCTCCCTGTGGCTGCATTATCTCCCTCCTCTTCTGCTCCCTCTCTCTGAGCACAGGGCTCAATATCATCGCAACACTTGAGCTGAAGACCTGCTCCATCCTCTTTGTCCTAAAAGAGTAGCAAAATCCAGTAACATGTAACTCACACCTTAAGTTTATAATGCTTCTCGATTTTGCTTCAATATTTGTGGCGCAAGAAAAATCAAGGAACATAAAATTATGAGGCTGGGTTTTCTAGGTGTAAAATATACGGTGCTGTCCTTTTTCAGTCCTGTTCTTTTTCTAGGGAGGAAGAGACGAGACATGAGTAGGGCAGAGTTGTTGAGGGATTGCAGTACTGCTCCATTGTGAAGAGAAGGAAAAAGCAGAGCTTTAAAAAGAAGGATCAGGATTGTAATAGCGTTGTATGGTGACAGGTGGTTACTACACTTGTGGTGACATAGGATAATGTATCGAGTTGTCAAATCACTGTGTTGTAGACCTGAAACTAATGTATTATTGTGCGTCAACTATACTTCAATAAAAGATAAGAATAAAGTAAAAAGGTTAGAGTTAGACGTTACGAAAATGCCCTGAATTTCAGGATGAACACATAATGAATCAGCCACACAGTAGAATTCTCAGAATCTTCTTCCCTAATATGTTAATGTATAGGAGAAAGAGCCTCATACCTAAGCAGCTTTGGGTCACTAGGCTCGATCGTGCTAGAATATTCTGGAGGGCCCTTAGGCACTCTGATCTCCTGTGCCTTTGGATGTGAACCTCAGAATAGAAGCCACACTTCCAGTGGGAAATGAAAACCTATTTTACACCCCTAATCCCAGCTTGAGCTCCAGGAATCCAGAGAAAGAGATCAGAACTCACAGGTTTTTCATCACTGATGAAATTCTGACGCTGCTTCAGTAAAACCAGCACCCCCCCACCCCCGGCCCCCAAGACTTCATCACTCTGCCTCCAAAATCTCTGTGACCTTAGTTGGCAACAGAATGTAGATTACAGGGAGCTGAAGTAACCCAATAACACAGCCATCTTAACCATTTTAGAAGAGTGAAAACCATTTAACCCCCAATGTAATGGTTGCAGAATCTGTCTGCGAAAGAAATAAATTGGTTTTAACTTCCGCGCTTGAGCTGCGGAGAGCAATCAGAAAGCAAAATGGAAAGGAAAAATTGTAGAGCATCCCTCAGATCTACCTTTTAGCAGTTTGTGTCTCCAGACACAGACACTGGCACGGGGTACACCTAATCACATTTAGACACGGCCCTGTGGTAAATAGAGGGAAGAAGAAAGATATTACAGGACTATAATCTTCTTGAAGACGGAAGCTGGGAAGAAAAATCCAGTGAAGGATTATGAAGTTAGCTGACCTGCTGTTTAACACAGAAGAGTCACAGAGGTGAGCGTGGCCTGAACAAGCCAGCATGTACCTGGTATTAACAGGGTCTTAGTGACAAAGTCTGTAGGGCTGCAGGGAGCCTGCAGTGCCGCCTGAGCTTGACAGGGGCTGGAAGTAGCTCAGGAAAGAGCCTTGGGCCGAATCTGCCTTTAGTCACCACCTGCAAATGATTACAAAGGAGTCACTTGAAAGAAGACTGTCAGTGCCTGCCATACTTCTTGTCCCCACAATGCCCCTTTCTACACTATTAAAGCCACTTGATCTCCATATGCAGGCGACAGTATCATCCTGACATCTGGGACCAATTCCGTCCTTAGTCAGTGAGAGATGGAAGAGCACTGGTTAGGTGCTCAGTACTCAACATCAAGGCAGCTTGACTGCTGTTTCACTGTGACCTTGGACTGTAATTCTAGAAGTCTGATCCTGATATAGTTCTCAAATCAGCTGCTCTTTGATTACCTATGTAACATAATATTATCATGTGAGCTGTGTGTGTGTGTTCTAGTCTAGTTCTCATATTAGCTGGACTATATGATTATATAACATATAATCGTGTAACTGTGTACTGTATATTATTATTTATAATCAAATATATATTCTATATTAGATAATATGCAATCTACCAATTCTATATTATACATATATTTCACACACATATATTATAAGTGATATCTATTTTTCCTTTGGTTTTACTGAGATATAATTAATTGACATATTATGTATGTCAATTAATGTACATATTATGTAATGACATATTACTGTATACGTGCAACATAATTTTACTTACAAATATTGTGAAATGATTGCCACCATACGTTTAGTAAACATGCATCATCTGACAGTAAAAAGTAAAGAAAAAATGTTTTTTCTTGTGATGAGAACTCTTAGGATCTACTCTCTTGACAGCTTTCAGACATATAGTAATCATCAAGTCATACATGACATCCATAGTACTTATTTATCCCGTAAGTGGAAGTTTTTGTCTTTTGGTCACCTTCATCCAGTTCCTAGGTATTTGATATTAATATGGATACAGACAGTATCAAAATATTTAGAATAGTGATAGTGATATAAATCTTAGGGCTCAAATCACATTATGTTTGTCATTTAACTTATTAATGACCCATAATACATAAATATTTATAAAATTATTTTATAAGTAGACTTTGGGAAATTGTTGAGAATGAACTTTTCTTTAAATTTCAGTATAGTTAACATACAGGGATGTGTGAGTGGCTCAGTAGGTTAACAACTGACTCTTGATTGGCTTAGGTCATGATTTCAAGGTCATGAGATGGAGCCCCACATGGGGCTCCATACTGGGCAAGGAGCCTGCTTAAGATTCTCTCTCTCTCTCTCTCTCTCTCTCTCTCTCTCTCTCTCTCTCTCCTTCCTTCTGCACCTTCCCCACTCACACTCTTTCTCTCTCTCAGAAAAAAGTCAACCCTCCAAAACCATGCAATGTTATATAGTTTCAAATGTACAAAATAGTGATTCAACATTTCCATACAACACCCAGTGCCCATTATGACAAGTGCATTCCTGAATCCCCATCACCTATTTCACCTTCGCCCGCAACCGAGCTCCCCTCTGGTAACCACCAATTTGTTTTTGTCTCAATAGTTAAGAGGTTGTTTCTTGGATTCTCTCTCTTTTTATTTTGCTCATTTATTTTCTGGAATTCCACATATGAGTAAAATCATATGGAGTTTGTCTTTTTCTGTCTGACTTATTTCACTTAGCATTACACTCTCTAGGTCTATCCATGTTGTTGCAAATGGCAAGACTTCATTCTTTTTATAGCTAAGTAAGATTCTATTGTGTACATATAAGTATACCGCATCTTTATCCACTCCTCAATTGATGGACACTTGGGCTGTTTCCATAGCTTGGCTATTGTAAAAAATGCTGCTGTAAACATATAGGTGCATGAATACTGTTGAATTAATGTTTTTGTTTTCTTTTGGTAAATATCCAGTAATGTTATTGTTGGATTGTAGGGTAGATCTATTTTTAGGAAACTCCATCCTATTTTCCAGAGTGGTTGCATAGTTTGCATTTCCACCAACAGTGAATGAGGGTTCCTTTTTCCCTCCATATTCTCACCAACATTTGTTATTTCTTATCTTTGATAGTAGCCATCTGACAGGTGTGAGATGACCTTTCACTGTGGTTTTGATTTGAATTTCCGAGATGATTAGCAATGTTGAGTATCTTTTCCTGTATCTGTTGGCCATCTGTATGTCTTTAGAAAAATGTATATTCAAATTGTCTGCCTTTTTTATTAATTGGATTGTTCTTTTACTATTGAGGTGTATGAATTTTTTACATATTTTGGATATTAACCTCATATTGGATATATGATATAAAAATATATTCTCTCATTCAGTAGGCTGCCTTTTCCTTTGCTGTGCGGAAGCTTTTGGGTTTGATATAGTTTCATTTGTTTATGTTTGCTTTTGTTGTCTTTGCTTTGGCTTTTGGAGTCAGATCCAAAGCATATTGGCAAGATTGAGGTCAAAGAGCTTACTGCCTGAGTTTTATGGTTTCAATTCTTACATTCAAGTCTTTAATCCAGTCCGAGTTAATTTTTGTGTATGGTGTAAGATAGTTTTATTCTTTTGCATGTGGCTGTCCAGTTTTCCCAGCACCATTTATTAAAGAGACTGCCCTATCTCCATTGTATATTCGTGTCTTTTTGTTATAAATTAGTTGACTCTATATGCATGCCTATATTTCTGGACTTTTTATTCTGTTCTTTTGATCTGTGTGTCTTTTTTTTTTTTTAATGCTGAAACCATACTGTTTCGATTATGGTAGCTTTTAATATAGTTTCAAATAAGCAAATCGTGATACCTCTAGGTTTTATCTTTTCTATCAGGTTTGCTTTGGTTACTTGGTGTCTTTGGTACTTTCATACAATATTATAGCTGTTCCATTTATCTTGTAATTTGATGACTTCTGTTAGGGTTATGTTTAGGTTTCTTTCTTATTATCTCTTGTATATCTACTAAGGGTTTTGCTTTGTGGTTTCCATGAGCCTCACATATACCATCCTATATATATAAAACAGTCCACATTAAGTTGATAACAATTTGTGTTTAAACAAATTAAAACTGTATTTTTAGCCCATCCCTTTATGTTTTATGTTTTCGGTGTCACATTTGACATCTTTTTATTTTGTGTATACTTTAACTAATTATTATGGTTACAATTATTTTTACTACTTTTGACTTTTAACTTTCATAGTAGCTTTATAAGTATAAGCCATACCTTTACTATATATTTACCTTTATCAGTGAGATTTCTACTTTCATATTTTTTGTTACTCATTAATGCCCTTACTTTTCAGCTTAAAGAAATTCCTTTACTATTTTTTAGCTTTTGCTTATCTGGAAAACTATCTTTCCTTCAATTCTGAATAATACCTTGCCAGGTAAAATATTCTTAGTTGAACGTTTTTTTCCCCCTTTCTTTCTTTCAGCACTTTTAATATATCATGCCTCTCTTTTCTGGTCTAGAAAGCTCTTGCTGAAAAACTGCTTATAGTCTTATGGGACTTCCCTTGTACATAACAAGTTGTTTTATTTCTTGCTTCTTTTAAGATTCTGTATCCTTAATTTTAACATTATAATTAAAATGTTAATCTTAAAAATGTTTAAAATGGAAACTAGACCAGTCTCTTACACCATACACAAAAATAAAATCAAAACGGCTGAAGGACCTGAATGTGAGACAGGAAACCATCAAAACCCTCGAGGAAAAAGTAGGGAAAAACCTCCTAGACCTCCACCGCAGCAATCTCCTACTTGACACATCCTCAAAGGCAAGGGAAATGAAATCAAAACTGAATCCTTGGGACTTCATCAAGATAAAAAGCTTCTGCAAGGCAAAGGAAACAAAAGAAAACTAATAGGCAACCGACAGAATGGGAAAAGATAGTTGCAGATGACATATCAGATAAAGGGCTAATATCGAAAATGTACAAGGAACACACCAAACTTCACAATCACAAAACAAATAATCCAGTGAAGAAGTGGGCAGAAGATATGAACAGACACTTCTCCAAAGAGGACATCCAGATGGCCTACAGACACATAAAATGATGCTCAACATCACTCATTATCAGGGAAACACAAATTAAAACCACACTGAGATACCACCTCACGCCAGTCAGAGTGGCTAAAATGAAC